>CM054179.1:21993139-22053139 GCA_028829895.1 Sinotaia quadrata | reverse complement strand
GCTGTCGAGCAGTCAATAGATTAATATAGATCGACTTTAGCCACCATAAACCGCAGAGTGAGGCTCGAATCACCGGGATGCAAATCCAGTACTTTGATTCCTCGGCCATCTGTTTCTCATGCTGTATGTATAAGCAGGTTGTACCGAAATTATTGCTGTTATAAACCGAGAATTGGATATAGTACCGAGCATGATTTTTCGTTTTAATTATCGGTAAATTATGAGTGCACTTGGAATGCGAAAACATCCCATGTTACATATATTATATTTTACAAGGAGAAAACGTGACTGTGATAACAGTACGAAAATTATTTACAGCCTGTGAACATTAAGTAGATGCATGATTTAAACGAGTCATCCTGACAATAAAAAGGGATATATTCAGCCCTATCTCTTTCTAGATAGATAGATAGATAGATAGATAGAAAGATAGATATTCAGTTACTACATACAGTTTATGTGTTTGTACTTTTAAGTAATCATATGAAGTGTGTATACTAAACAAAGGAGTTCAGATGAAGCTGTCCTCTTCAATATATAAAGTGTGTGTGTGTGTGTGTGTGTGTGTGTGTGTGTGTGTGTGTGTGTGTGTGTGTGTGTGTGTGTGTCGGTAATAATTTTCTCAGTGTGCAGCTACTGAAACACATGTAATTACTATTGCACTCACTCATTAAGTAACTTTGGCAGCCGTATTACTCAGCTATATAGACCAATTACATTTCAATGAAATAATAAAATGCACTCAATTATATATAAACCTCCACATATTCGCTCAGTTAACTATTGAACAAAATACATGTTGCAATCACATGAGATAACTTTAAACAGTTTGGAGACTGTTTTATTAAACATATTTGGTAAGCATGTATTGTAAACAAGTTGAAAAATCATTTATATCAATAAATTATTGCATTAAAGGCTATGTGTTTCCAAGGTTACTGCAGGATGATTTTTCATGACGGATTTTCTCATCTTTTCCTCTGTAACTTCAATAATGTATTCCCTAGAAAACAAACCCAAGTACAAACATTTCATAAGTACACGTTGAATATGTCGTGTCAAAAGGAAATATTTCACCTGAGAGTTGGCGTATTGACATATGTGCAATTGCTTGAAGCAAGATATTAAAAATATTCTGTCTTTTAACTAAAAACGTTATGACCAAACATTAAATGTAACCAACAACACATGCTTTCCATTCCCCAAATGATACCGTCTAAAAAGATGATAAAACAATTTCCTGCGTTCATGGACTTAATTCTGTACGTAAACAACATTTATTGATTTTCCATGGTATGGAGGTAAATTAAAACATATACTAACTTTTATGCACGCAAAAGTTCAGTCTTGAATACAGGCTGCATTATTGACGCAAAACGTATGTATCTTTATGTATTATGTATTACTGTTACGGGCACTAAGAGAAAAGTTGCACCATCTCGAAATTGCTGGGGAGGGGGTTCTTTATAGAGAAAGTGCAAGAAGGTATATTTGGCACAAACTAAGACACGAAAATCGTACTCTGTCGCACAAAGCAGATTATTTGCAACCAAACACGTCGAAACTACAGAGCGCCGTTGTTCCAGCCCTGGATCAGACTATTAAGGAAACCTGGACCGGATTTAGCCCTCAGACCTGTATTTGTATAGTATTAAGCGACAAGAACAGAAGCATGTTTTATAGTCTCTAATGGATCTGTCAAAGTGATATTTCTAAACTGTTGAGCTACAGTGTGGTGTCCTTTTCTTTCCCTCAGAGTTTAATAATAATTATATTATTAATTGACCAGTAGGATTAATGTCGTAAAAGAAAATTGAAAATACAATTTTGGACATGATAGCCATGTCCATATTGACTGCAAAGAAAGAAAATGATTTTAAAGTAGGCAATATGATAACAGTTCTAAATTACGTTTAGCTAAGTTCAATAGTCGACAGTAAATTTCATTTGCGCGTAGACTTCACAATCAGAGCTATGTCAAGAAAAGTAAATGTACCACTCTGAATAGATATATAAATTACGAGATGAAATTTGACAGTCTTTAATTATTTCGCAATTTGTATTTATATAGATTTAAGCACGCATTTGTCATCTTTTTTCTCAAATGTCATTCCTTATCAATCCACACAGAGGCTCCAACTACATTTTCTCACATCATATAAATATTTTAAATGTCTCAAAATGCCATTTACCCAATTCTCCATAAACCTTTTGTGACTGAACTTGACATTAATGATAGATTTATTACCTTGAGTGACACACGCTGCTGCTGGTTGCGATTATTATTAATTAATAATTAATAACTAAATACAAGAGGTTGGCATCTTAATCTATATATTAATAATAAATCTCAATAGATGCCCAACTTTTCTCCCACTTGGCGGATCGCCAGGCGCTGAAGAAATCTACCTCTGAATCAAAATGGAGATATACGTTCTACTGACACACAATTTCTTCCGTAGTTGGAACCTTTTACTGAAAGAGTAATTAGATCGGTCTTTAGTGCTATTTTAACGAGCTTTCATCGACCCACTATTAATAAAACATATAATTTAAAGGTATACATAAGAAGAACAAATAAGAAACAACAATAAATTTATTAAATAAAATGTCTAAACACACAAACGAATACAGTTGAAAAGGAAATAGAGACTCTTACACTACAACTGATAATAAGTGTTCTAATAATATCCACCACTTATTCCGTTTCTATTCGAACAATGATATAAGCAAGTTAGTAATCTATAGTTGAATTGTGAGTCTCTATTTCCCATCACAGAATCGGAGTAGTAGTGCAAGGAGCAATAATTAATTTTACATGACCTTTTAATGACTAAGTGGTTGCTGGCGTGGTTTTCGCCTCAATGTTATTTATCTTTCTATCTATCTATCTATCTATCTATCTATCTATCTATCTATCTATCTATCTATCTATCTATCTATCTATCTATCTATCTATCTATCTATCTATCTATCTATCTATCTATCTATCTATCTATCTATCTATCTATCTATCTATCTATCTATCTATCTATCTATCTATCTATTTATCTATCTATCTATCTATCTCTACCTACCTTGTGATAATTTGCACCTCTCAGGTTACAGGCGACGGTTGTGAACTCTTCCCAGAGTAAATCCTAGTAGTTTAATGAAAACTACATAATAACAATGACCTGGCACATGTCCAAATCAGGGTAGTGAATACCCTCTAAAAATCCATACCACGGCACCCGTCTTATTAATTATTATGCCCCCCCCCCCCACATACACACACACACACTACTCGTGCCTTTTAATCAAATTATAACACAGATCGAGGTGTGGACAAATAAGATATAGAATTTATTAGCAATAATTAACTACACACTAAAGCAATTGAACAGTGATCGAATACAAATAATGACATATGCAATGAAAGAAAATAGTGCACAAACATATATTTACTTGTAGATAGTTCATTATAGTGCCAGGCCTGTGAAGGCTCTCTTATTAATGATAGTGTTCTTGGAATTAACAACTATATATGTTAACAAAAGTTAGTTCAATCGAGTATGTTCAGACGACACAAACAAAGCACATCACAAGATAGAAAGTTGTCAATAATTTCATGAAAGAGTCAACATGACGGTCTAGAGCTTTGCCTCTCTTTGTCACTGTGGTAGGTGACAGCACGACTTTGCTCGCTGGCTCGCAAACACACTCCCTGGCTGCCTTCATAACTTCACAAACGGGCGTGTTATGCCCAGCTTACAGACGAAAACAGGTATAGTAAGGTAGATGTAATGGTGGCCAAAAAAACGCAATGAAGGCATAAAGTATTAAAGGTACCAAAGGGAGTATGACAAAGGCTGTAAAAACCACAATTCTTCTGTAGAATTTCAGATGGGCAGGCAGTGACTATCACTTTCCTTAATAATTCTTAAAATATATATTTTACAATTACAGAACAAACAATGAATTCGGCTACTTGTCCTTTCACAATTATTTGTTTTTCTTGATACAGTTATACATTATCAACAAAATAGATAGATATAGACCAAACAATAAACTAGAAAAATTTTAAGTCGTAATCAAACATTTTACAGATAAAGCTTATTATGAAAATGGCTCTGAACCATAACGTTATTCTACAGAGATCTAAATTTGTTACGTCAGACTCGCTGCAAAGTTCTGACAATGACTCTTATTTTAATCACAAACAAATGAACCAGCTTAAATTGCATAGTATTTCTACTGATCAAAATAACAATTATATCTTAGAATTACAACAGCACTCATGGTACACATGAACATTGAAATACACTGTCACTCATCTGAAAGAAAAAAATATACGATTTACATTCTGCTTAGCTGCAAAGAAACATGAAAATTACAATTTCGACTTATAACTCTTGGGTTTACTCATTATGAAGATTTTTTTATTCGTAACTCCCCGGGAGACAGAAACCTGAACGAGAGAACATGATTTATTTCGTGTGGCGTTTCTCAGCAGGTGATTGTAAGAAAGATAATTTCTCACAACATGGGTTTCCCCACTGTATTCTCTTAGCACTCATTGATCAGCTCCATCTGGTCAGTAGACGGTCATTGGTTGACCCTAGACGGTTAACGTTTTAGGAACTGGCATTGCGCAATAGCTGTTAACAAGCTTCAATGTGGCCCATGTATTCATAGGAATTTGTATCATTGAATTTTACTATGAGTGACGACCAGTGCCGTTTATTAGGAGGATTCTGTTATTTTCCACATTGAGTGTTTACTCAACGTATAGTGCTTGACATCTACTTAAAATATGGACGTCACCTTTATAGGCACGTGCTCCACAATTACCATCCCCAAAAAGTATTTCGTAAATAAAAATGCAGATATGGATAATAAATATAACAAATTTAAAATTTTTTTAAAAAAAGTGACAAATAAAGGAAGAGTGGAAACATTTGTCACACCCTCCGCAAGATGTGAGATTTTGGCTAGGTTTAGTCAAATCTTTTCTCTAATTACACTTGAATAAATATGTAATGCAACATTTCTATACACGTTAAAGTATTCCTCACGACGGTTAATTAGCTTTTGCATTTTTGTTCCTGCATAGCAACGGCCAGTAGCCTCTTATAGGGCCAAATTTCCAATTGATAGTGCGGGCGGGGGGGGGGCGCAAATCAGATTGCAGATGGATGGTTCAGAGAAAAAAGAAACAACACAAATAATGAAATAAAGTCCTCCTGGGGGGCCGCAGAGGGCCCTGTATCAATATGTATTCATACATATGAATAACATTCGTGCTGAATTTCCAGTGTAGATATAAATGACAATGAAACTGGTGATGTCCATTGCACATGTAGATGACCGCCTTTTCTCTCATTGACAATGACATGGTACTTGAATCACATACACTCTGCTTATAGTGAAAGGGGTGGGTTGACAAGAATTTGCGAAGATAATCATTTGGTCCCATGAGGTTGGATGCTGGTGTAGAAAGGTCCGAACTGTAATGGCGATTTTAAGGGAAATTCCTGCGAAAACATTCAATAAAACGTTATAACGATTTATAGAGAAATATTACGTCATTCGAGTGCGTTTTGCTTTTCTTACTCTCTGTCTGTTAGGCATTGTAGACTATTTAAGCATCAAAAGTTTCGCCTTACTAATCATTAGTATTTATTATTTTACATCGTAACATCAATCTGTTGAATAAAATAATTGATAGCAGTGTGGTTCACGATTCAGTTGTAATTGAAAACATATTTAGAAGATAGATAGATAGATAGATAGATAGATAGATAGATAGATAGATAGATAGATAGATAGATAGATAGATAGATAGATAGATAGATAGATAGATAGATAGATAGATAGATAGACAGATAGATAGATAGACAGATAGATAGATAAATAGGCAGATAGATAAATAGATAGATAGGTAGGTAAGTAGATAGATAGATAGATAGATAAATAGATAGGTAGGTAAGTAGATAGGTAGGTAAGTAGATAGGTAGGTAAGTAGATAGGTAGATATATAGATACGTAGGTAAGTAGATAGATAGATAGATAGATAGATAGAAAGATAAATAGATAGATAGATAGATAGATAGATAGATAGATAGATAGATAGATAGATAGATAGATAGATAGATAGATAGATAGATAGATAGATAGATAGATAGATAGATAGATAGATAGATAGATAGATAGATAGATAGATAGATAGATAAAACACAAGCTATCATAACAGTGAATGACATGGCGAAACTTCTTCATAAATTAAGAACAGCATAACCGCTTAAAGAAAAGATAGAAATAGAACGAACCATCAATTGTTATAACAGATTTTACAATATGGCAGTCGTAACCAAGAAGTCATAATGTTACAAGTCAAACGTTTATTACATTAGTCTGTAAGTCAGCTATGACTTTGTCCTGGCACATTTGCGATGAAATGGACAGCTATGTCTGGTACGTGTCCAACGAACCCGACAGAATTAATATTTGTATGTCCTCAATGATAATACTTTGAGAAAAAAAAATGCTTATTTCCGCTCAAAAGAAAAATAAAATCAGAGCGTTTCTCAGACTTTATGCAAGAACCTAACTGATAATTGAAAAACAAGAACTGACGCTACTGCTGTTCCAATGTTACATTCTAACAGAAAAGAAGTGTTAATTAGTAGTGTACAACAGACTGTTCCAACTAGAGGACCGTGACAAAAAAATAAAGAAGAAGAAGATCCTTGAATAAGAGACTGCTGGATCTGTATCGCAATATGATTCTTCAGTACTAAAGGGAGAGTATTTGCTACCCTGTACGTCACGTGCTTTTCACTGCCAGTGAAGGCAGCACTTTCTTTCGTCATCTGTCTCCTCTTGCACTGGCGATTGTCTTGATTTGGCACAAAAACTGCAAGATCTTGGTAATTTCACCGCGTGTTTTGGTGGCTAGTGAAGTCTAACGGTTGTATTTATTTATTTTTGAACTCATATTGAAAAACATGAGTGGAAAGAAGGGGAACATATTAAACATGAAAATAGTAGTTTTAAAGATACGTGGAAACTGGACTATTTCGTCATAAATAATAATGGCAAAATACTGTGTGTGGTTAGAACTGCTTTATTCCTTTGCATGGATGCTGCTGGTATGTATTCACTGTAGTGTTCATGTTTGTGCATCTGTGTATTTAGCACATTTCTCACCGAGATACGACAGTGCGCCAATAAAGTATTTACTATTATTCGTTTGATAACTTCCACAAATTTGTGATATTGTTAACTGTAATCTAAGGACAGTGCCTACTCATAAGCATGGCGGTATGACTCAAATGATGCACCTTTTATGCAAATTCCTATCTGATGAGGTAATTAATGTGTGTTGATGATACTTTGTAATGGAATGTCGCGATCTGTTAGAAAAGTCAAGAAACAATATTGATGCTCTTCTCTATGGGTGATAACCACATCTTCTTAGGTCTGTGAATCACATATCATTTTGTATAGTAATACCCACTTTAACTTAGTAATACCCACTTTAACTTAGTCCTTTTGTTCGTGTACGAATATATTATGTTAGGATTTAAAAAAAATGGGGGTTTGAAACCAGTTCAAACCAGTAGAAAAGCTAAAGTTGACATATTAACGGTTGTAACATTCTATCATTTGAATATGTCAAGACAATGTTTGTACACATAGTTCAGGTTTAGTTAGATTACGAAACACCAATTTGGTCTGATAACTGAAAACCAAACACAATTGCCCAGAGTATATCGCACTTACAAATGGGTAATTCAAAATATAAAACGTGAAAATATACTTACCTCATTAAACAGTTAAGTCCAGACTTTATACGTAGGACATTAAAAACGTTAATCCTTGCGTGTGGTCATTGCTATGTGACTTTGGCGCGCGTGATTAATTTAAATTATGATTGAAGTGTAAACAGAAATATACCAGTAATACTAATTATTATTGTGCGATATATGAAAATATGAACTACGTCTTGTGTCTTAGCTGTAGCTAGGTCATCTAAGAGCTCATGAATGAGGATCCGCGATTTTACATAGAATTAGTCAAGCAAGTTATACTACACCAATATTTATTACTTAAGCAAGTCTTAAAATGAAAAAAAGTAATGAAAAAATAATAATTTGAGAAAAGTGAATATATAAAATAAAAAATAATATTAATACTTACTGTAAAATGTCGACTAAGAAAAATATATTTACGATAAAGGTATTTATTTATTTATTTTTTTGTCCTTCTGTATATCCTGGTTGTGGCCACGATTTAGGTAAGATAGAAATAAAATTGCTCGTCATACAAAATAATCGAGTTTAAAATCATATCCACAGAAACTGATGTTTAATATCTACCTAGTAAATAAAAAGAAATAATATTCTAACGAAATAATAAAAACTGCAATAATAATTTAGAGAAGAAATATTTTCTTAATAATTCCGTAGATTTGATGCAGTTTACTAGGATCACGATGCAATTCAATAGATGCCATATTAAACTTTGTAGACTGTACTTAGAAAATAAATATAAATAAATATAAAATTAGACGTTCGTGTAAATATGTAAGAAATAAAGTAATTTTGCTAAACAATTTTCCATTTTGTCCACTTAAGGTATAACTAGAAAATTGTTTCATGTAATACTTCTGTATTTGGTTCAATTTATAAACATTTATTATTATTATTATTATTATATTTAATTTGTGAAACTTTTCACGAAATAAAATGACAGTGTAATTATTATTTAAATAAAAATCATTAACATATTTCCAGTTTGTTTAAAGCTTCATATTTTACTAAGCTTATTTCTTTCTGTCGTTCTTTCTTTCTTTCTTTCTTTCTTCCTTCCTTTCTTTCTTTCTTTCTAAATTTCTAGTGATATTACTCTCCCGCTATTATTACTAATGAATGAAAGCAGTGTTATATGGGAGATGATTAAGTCTATTTCTAATATTGTGGTACACCTCCTTGCACTTATTTTACCTTTTCATTTTTCTTTATCAGTTGAATAAGTGCAAATAAAATTAGTAATGGGATAATAACAAAGGTAACAAGAATAGTATAATTCTAAAACGTGTATCGTAGTTTTGATAATTTGCGTAAGCACATTATTGGATTTTAAATCTTTCAAGTTCTTTATCGAACAGCATCAAGTCGTTTTTTTTGTTTTGTTTTGTGAGAGAGAGAGAGAAGGGTATAAATAAAATGAAGACGAAAGTATTGACATTCGCTGTCGCGTCCTGAGTGAATTCTGCATTTTCCAGTGCAAAGGACATCATCTTCGCTGTACGCAAGGTAAACAATTATTTCATATTAATGTGTATTTCTTACTGCACGTTTAGAGATGCTTTGAGATTTATTAAATATCAATCAGATTCATGCATAAGCATTGCTTTCAAAGTTTTCCTTCTCGAATCTTTTGCGATTTGAAACCTTATGAAAGCGAATAGCAGGAAAAAGAGTAGCATAGAACTAGCACTTAATATTCTCTAGACCAGTTGATAATGTGTTGTACGGTACAGTATATTTGTCCCTAGATCACGCTGACTTTGCTATAAATAGAATGAATTAGAACGTGCATTATATGACATGTGTACAAGTAAACACTGATTGTGCATTTTCAAAATTACGATTGCTTGCTATAATGAATACAAACAATAGTTATTAAAATTCTCATTTATCACAAAAGGACATTTGATCATAATATAAGAATGGATCTTAATAATAATGAAACTAAGTATACATCAAGTTTATTATTTCTTTGAAGAAAAATTTCTTGACGAAAAGTAAAATAATTCTCCCCAGATAATATCCGATGAACAAAAATACACTTATTTAATGCACAACATTAAGCACATGATTAAAACCAAGTTTACTGAAAGCAATACTAATCATGAAAATGACGTGAATATATTAACACAATAGTCTAAATGTGTAATCAATACATTTTTTCTGCACACACAACTCTTTTGTAGTCATAGAAACTGATAACTAAATTCATTAATATTAGTCAAAATGCAATGCTTATTGTTGTACCTATTATTTTTGCAGAGTGAAACAGTTCCCAAATTGTTCAGCTTAAGAGTCATCACTTTGAAGAATACATCTTTATCCTTCATCGTACTGACTGGGAGGAAGAACTACGTTAGGTTAGTCATTTCATTTGACATCAGATTTCTTTTGGTGAAAGGTTGAATACATCTTTATCCTTCATCGTATTGACTGGGAGGAAGAACTACGTTAGGTTAGTCATTTCATTTGACATCAGATTTCTTTTGGTGAAAGGTTGAATACATCTTTATCCTTCATCGTACTGACTGGGAGGAAGAACTACGTTAGGTTAGTCATTTCATTTGACATCAGATTTCTTTTGGTGAAAGGTTGAATACATCTTTATCCTTCATCGTACTGACTGGGAGGAAGAACTACGTTAGGTTAGTCATTTCATTTGACATCAGATTTCTTTTGGTGAAAGGTTGAATACATCTTTATCCTTCATCGTATTGACTGGGAGGAAGAACTACGTTAGGTTAGTCATTTCATTTGACGTCAGATTTCTTTTGGTGAAAGGTTATCTAGTGCACGTCTCTCTATACATTCGTGAGCTATCGCGCCCTACTTTGTGCCAAGAGTAATGGCGAGACTTGTCGAGTTTCCTTCCCCATTCTCAGTGTATCAGTTCGACAACTCGTATAACAATGATTCTGACCACTGGTCGATTTCTTTAGACACATACTGGGGGTGGACAATAGCACCCCCGATTATTCTTGCATTTGGAACATTTGGAAATATCATGACAATTGTTGTCCTGTGTCGTCTGGAATCTTCATCTTCGAACGTGTTCTTCCAAGCGTTAGCTATTTCAGATCTGTTTGTTCTGTACACAGGCCTGCTTCCAGTATGGATTGAAAATTCACTCAACGTATCATTTCGAAACATACACAGTGTGACCTGCAAGATGTTCTATTTCGTTGGATACTCAGTGGGAACAATTTCAGGATGGCTGATTGTAGCGATGACATTACATCGAGCTGTTTCTATAGTGTTTCCTCTTCATCTTAGCATAATGTTTTCCTATGGACGCACACTGCAACTTGTCTTTGGAATCAGTGGGTCTGTGCTTCTGCTGCACGCTCACATGTTGTATGGATACGACTTGACTACGGCGTCAAACACTACGTCCCCTGAATGTTCTATTGTAACGAAGGAGTACAACTGGTTCATCGGGGAAATATGGCTCTGGATATCTGTACTGTCCAATTCGTTACTGCCGTTTGTGTTGCTCGCTTTCAGCAACACTGCGCTGGTGTGGAGTGTTAAGACGTCCATGAAGAAAGTGACAAACTCATCTGCCCAAACCGACCAGCGTGCACTCCGCCAAAAGAAAGCGTCTTCACTAACAGTTACCCTGATTATCGTTTCTATAACATTTGTTCTCCTGTCCTTACCTATCTTTATTCATCATATCATTAGGTACAACGTGTTTGCGAGACTGTTCCAGACTCATTTAAGGTATCAACATGCGCTCTCGCTCAGTCACTGTATAACACTGAACGTGTGGTATTGTAACTATACTGTGAATTTCTACATTTACTCTCTGACCGGTACAAAGTTCAGACAGAAGGTAAAGCAAATATTTTGTAAATCTAAAGCCAACACTTTGATCAATATGAAATGATTTAATTCTGCGAACACAATATAGAAGACATTAATTAGAAGTTAATTAAAAATCTGGTTATACTACTTTCATGTAACAGTAATTATTTAAAAATCAATTTTAACAGTTTCTCAACTCGTTTCACTGTTGTTTGACACTCCGTTGTTGTTTTTTTTTATGTAACCAACGAGCGCTTTGGTAAGAGCGTGTATTTGTGCTAAGTGTTGGTCAAGTTAATTCTGTTTACATTTTTGTATGTAACAGTACATTTTGTACGTGGTGTGTGTATGTGTGTGTTTGTGGTAGATTCCAATGTTAATTTCATTTATTTTTCCGAATGTACGTATTTATTTTCACACAGCAGTAATTTGATCTGCATTGTATTGCAAATGACAGTAGTAGCTACATAGTACAATTAAGTTACATTATTCAAATATATTTGTGTGTGGGTTGATCTACGTTCCTGTACACTACGAAATTATAGAAAACGTATAGATCATTATTTAATAAGTATAACTAAAACCTACGGCCCTACCTCTCTGTTGTATCATAAACAAGTTTCCTGCTATAATTACTACAAGTACAGGCCAATAATCATTGCAATGGTGGTAAGAACAAATATGTGTATCGTGTTTCTTCAGGTAGGAATCGTAATTTTACCTGTGCACTTTTTTTTTTTTAAGAATAAAATATAATAATATTAATTTTGATACAATAATGCAAATTCATTGAATTAGGTTGGATGTCCTCTTCCAGCACTGATGTCAGTTGAAATAAATGGTATAAAATAAGAAGTGGGACATTTTGTTAAAAGTTATTCATTATTATGCATACTCTATCAAATGTACTGTGATGGGCTGATTGTGAGATGAAAGCCGTTTCCATGACGATCGTCACCAAGATTTTTCTTCGTACCTCTACTGTTTTAGCAAGTTACTGCAAAGTGAACGAAACGGCTTGATCGACTTCGTAAATAAGGGCTCGCTTGTTTGGTTTTAAAGAGCGCATTGACACGCATCTCTGCACCCATCAAAACACTATGGTGTGTTAGCGTAGTTGTTTTCATATATAAATGTGTGTGTGTGTGTGTTTGTGTGTATGTGTGTGTTTGTGTGTACGTGTGTACGTGTGAGTGTGTGTGTGTGTGTGTGTATGTATGTGTGTGTGATGTGTGCACTGACACACTCGAACGCAGACATGTTCCCACACAGAAAGTAGACTATCTTGTAACAAACAAAATACAACGCCGTACAATTCCAACAGAATATAAATGTTAACATTGTAATATCGTAGAAACAGAACTGACGTAAATGACAATGAACAAATTAAACCACCTGTCCTAACATCCACACTTTAGACATGACCTACGTTCAAAGACGGGTCAGCGGTCAAAAATGAAACGTAGTACACGGCTATGACGTCATTCCCAAAAGTCTATACTTGGAAGCAATGCAAACAGAATACTCATTCGCTGACTTACTAACGAACCACTCAACAAAAAGAGACTACAAATGAAAGATAACAAACTGCTGCACTCTAACACACCTATTTTGTCTAAGACAAAGAAACAGCAAAAGATACAGCTATATTGTACCAAATCACGAAAAACGAGCAACCGAGCTCAGAAATGGAATTACGGACTCATTAGACAGCATGGAAGACAATTTGGTATACACCACCCTGTCCGATGTACGTCCGACCACCAAAGAGCCATCAGTCACCACAGGTACACAAGCGAATGATACTGATGCAGGGCGCAAAATTGGATTGGGTCATACAACAACAGAAACAAGTTGTAATACATACTAACACACTAACACACTAACACACTAGTACACTAACACACTAACACACCACATAACACAATCTACTAAACGAAGTACGAAGCTACTGCGACCCACTCACTGCCTGTCCCCTGATGATCTATTTCTGGTGCTCTACAGTCTACAGTACACTACAGTCTACAGTACACTACAGTCTACAGTACACTACAGTCTACAGTACACTACAGTCTACAGTACACTACAGTAGAACTACAGCAAGGCGGTTTTCTTATTGTGCCCGAGTAATGACCGGAGAAATTACTGCAAATAAATCTTTAAAGAGTTACATTGACATAACAGCGTTTACAACAATAAAGGAAAGTGTACTACTTTGATTAAGAAAGAAGTGATTTAACAGTTAAACAAACATTGTTATTTACTATTTGCAATTCACTTATACGCAGGCGGTTTGTGATTAAATCAGTGGTGTTGCGTTTGTGTATTAGAACAAGCACATAAAATTATCATAAAATGCAAAAAGGATTTGTTTTTGTACAACGCTTTCATGTCGGTATGTTAATTAAACAATATATATTAATACGTCCACTTATATAATTCCTCACTCACTCACCTATTCAGTTCAATATGAAAACAAAATAGATGTGACAATCACGCGAAATAACAAGATGTTTATAAATATTTATCTACAAAGATTGCTGGGAGCTTAGTGATTTGTTTCGTTTTCAACACTGCATGTAACAGGATTCATTATGAACGATATTCCATATTTTTTCTCTCTTGAACTAAATTATCTCCTCCCTTTAACACATAACCTCAGGGCAAAGTCGTCAAATACATATTTTAAATGCAGACACTCTCTTGAAAGATAAGGTAGGGTACCATGTCCTCGCTAGAGCCACGTTTCAGAATTATTCTCTGAAGGAAATGTAATAAACAAAAATATAAGAGTAACAAAAGAGCTGTTCGTACGAGATACAGACACGGAAGTAGATGAATTGCCTTAAGAAATTTAAACGTTTACTTATGAAGCAGTTATTGATGCGACGTCTTTCCACATAACCGGCACAAAAAAAGATAAAAGTCAAAACTTTCAAAAGTTGAAAAGTTCAGTCTTAAATGTGGACTGTAAGGATCGATGCACGTCTTGCGCAACTGTTTACACAAACAAGGAGATGTTTTTACTTTCATATCAAAATAATTGAAAGTATGTGACGATTGTTAAAATAAACATCTGTGGGTTGAAAGCGCACTGAAATAAACACTCCCTTATTGAGGTGATAAATGAGAGTAGCCGTAAAAGAAAATTACCCTGGGGAGCTTTAATAAGCTAAATAGCATGCATCAAATTGTGTTCAAAACCCAGTATGCATGCATACAATATTTGTCTAATGGAATGATGTTTCACATATGGGGTTTAAAATTGAAATTTCATATCCAAGATTTGCAAGTAGGTAATCATAAAATTAAAATGAATTTTCCTTATCGGGCTAGTAATGTTTAGGGGAAGTAACTTCTCCTACCTCTACGAACCTACTATATAAGTATTACCATCCCTTGACTGTGTCTCAAAATTCAATTTGCCGTATCACAATTTTACCGTTTGGTTATTAAATTCCATTAACTTTCTTTCTTTTTTCCTTTCTTTCTTTGTTTCTTTCTTTCTTTGTTTGTTTGTTTCTTTCTTTGTTTCTTTGATTTTTTCTTTCTTTCCTTCTTTCTTTGTTTCTTTGTTTGTTTGTTTGTTTCTTTGTTTCTTTCTTTGTTTCTTTCTTTCTTTCTTTCTTTCTTTCTTTCTTTCTTTCTTTCTTTCTTTCTTTCTTTCTTTCTTTCTTTCTTTCTTTCTTTCTTTCTTTCTTTCTAAATATTTCTAAATTTCTAAATTTTAAAATCTGTTTCTAATGAACGGACGATAACATTCAGATGTGTTTTAGACAAAGCTTTATTTCCACATGATTCAAGCAAATAAGAACAGTTTTTGCAACCTCTGTTGCGCTAAATTTAAATATTAAAGTACTATCATTTTGATATTCACGTTCACAGTCATTATTGTAAGATAAAAAATCAAATTTGTCAACTATACATTACGCAATCGGTGAAGACGTAAATTATTTTGCCGTAGGTCGAGGTCATGTCACTGAAAAGTACTTGCTGAGTATTTTCTTTTTAATTATTATTATTATTCCTCTTTCCACGACTTCTGTTTGACTATCTCGGTTGTGATCCAAGGTCTCGGAATCTTACCAAGATTCTGGGAGATCCAAGGTTTTACGGAGGATGTGGGCACTTCCGAGGAGCGCTGCTTTGAGTAGTGGAGCGATTCTGTGGTTTCCAGGGAGTTTATTCAGGTAGCTTTCCAATTCAGATGTTATGTTCCCCAAGGCTCCTATCACTATAGGTATCACTTCTGCTTTTACATTCCACAGTCTCTGAATTTCTAATTTGAGGTCTTGGTATTTTTCTATTTTTTTTCTCTTTCGTGTGTTTTTATGTTTCTATCACATGGAACAGCGACATCATTATTGTTACTGATCTGTTGGACTTATTGAGAACTACCGTATCTGGTCTTCGTGCAGGAATCACCCGATCTGTTCTTATCTCGAAGTCCAACAGTATTTTGATTTCTTCTGTTTCGGTGACTGCTTCTGGTTGATGCATCCATGCTCTTTCTGGGGTTTTTAGGCCATAGTTCTCACACAGATTTCTATGTATGTGTTTTGCCACTTCATTGTGACGTTTGGTGTATTCTGTTCCAGCCAGAACCTAACATCCAGATAGTATGTGCTCTGTTGTCTCATCCATGGATTTGCAGAGTCTACATTTGGAATCATTTGAAATTTTCATGATTTTCGTTTTGTGTGATTTTGTGTTGAGTGCTTGATCTTGTGCAGCTGTTATGAGTGCTTCTGTTTCTGCTTTCAATCCTGCCTCTTTCAACCATTTGTACGTTGATTGCTGTGTTGATATTTCGTCGGCTTGTCGTACATACTGGCCATGCAGAGGTTTCTGGCTCCATGTATGTGCTAGTTCTTGCTTCGTGTTTTCTTCCATGTTTCTTTGTCTGTTTCTGGGGGTTGGAATAGTCCACTCATCTTTACTGCTTCTATCAGTGGATCATCTTTCTTGTTATTCCAGATGTAGTCCCCAAGGCCAATGACTTCTCCTTCAATGACATTTTTAATTTTCTTGAGACCTCTGCCTCCCATCTTTCGAGAGCCGGTCTACGTCTGCTTTGGGGTGTAAGGCTTTATGTATTGTGAGTAGTTTTCTTGTTTTTCAGTCCAGTTCATTTTTTTCATTTGCTGTCCAATCTATGATACCTCAAGTGTAGCTTACTACAGGTATTGCGTATGCATTAAGGGCTTGTATTTTGTTCGCCCCATTTAGTTTAGACTTCAGGACTTGTCTAACATGTTTTTCATATTCTCTCTTAACTTTGGAGTTCCCTTATCTCTGCATATTTTCTTGATGCTGTAGTATCCCAAGATACTTATATCCATTTTCCATTAAAACATCGTTGATTTTTCCGATGTCGAATTGCAGGCACTCTGTTGCTTTGACCTTGCCTTTCTGGATGACAATTCATCCACATTTCTCAAGGCCGAATTTTAATGTCCTTGCTGCAGATCTTGACAGTATTGAACAGGGATGTGATGTCACGTTCATTTTTACCGTACAGCTTGAGATTGTCCATGTACAGTAAATGGCTGATGACCTGTCCTGCTTTCCTTTTGTATCCTAACCCTGTTTTCTGGATCACTTGACTGAGAGGATTTATGGCATTGCAGAACAGCAGTGGTGATAGGGAATCACCTTGGAAGATTCCATAATTTATTGTTATGTCTGCAATATTTGTGTTGTTGCATGTGAGGGTGGTTTTCCAGTTTTTCATTGACTCTTGAATTAGGTTCTGTATTGATGGCGCTACATTGTACAATTTTAATGTTTCAATTATCCATGAATGTGGGACTGAGTCATAGGCCTTTTGATAGTCAATCCATGCCATTGCAAGATTTGTTCTTCGTTTCTTGCTGTCAGTCACTATTGCATTATCAATTGCCAATTGGTCCTTCGTTCCTCTGCTGTATGGCTTAGCACCCTTTTGTTCATTGTTTAGAATTGTATTTGTTTCAAGGTGAGTCATGATTTTGTCAATTCCTCTCCCCCCCCCCCCCCGTCTCCAAACGCGAAAGCGGCGGAAGCCGGAAGCGTCCCCTACACACATGACCGAACCACCGTCATAAACTTACACACTGCAGTAGTCTCCCCATTTCTACTATGGTCGAGGAGGTTTATAAATAGTAAACCATGAGATTCAAATCATACATGAATATTTGACTCGTGCTAAAGGCAGGAAAATATATTCTCTATACTATTAAATCATTTAATATTCTCGAAGTCTTAACAGTTCATGTTATCACATGAGGAATACTTTTTATATTTCTTTTGTTTGTCTTTGTTTGAATTGTTCTCAGGTTTGGGGGTCATTGGATACTAATATCAGTTATATCAATAATATTTTTACTTTTAATGGAGTCCAGTGTAAGTAGGAGTATTTGAATGAATGAGTGAATAAAGAAATTTAGAAAGAAAGAAAGAAATTTAGAAAAAAAAATTAGAAAGAAAGAAATCTAGGAAGAAAGAAAAGCAAAGAAAGAAACAAAGAAACAAAGTAAGAAATAAACAAACAAACAAATAAACAAGCAAAGAAAGAAAGAAAGGAGCAAAGAAAGAAACAAAGAAAGAAACAAAGAAACAAAGAAACAAAGAAACAAAGAAACAAAGAAACACAGAAACAAAGAAACAAACAAACAAACAAACAAACAAACAAACAAACAAACCAACCAACCAACCAACCAACAAATAAATTGAAATTCATTTAGTAACAGAGCATTCATTTTAATGCAAATGAAGTTTTCCTTATTTCCCTTTGCATGCAATAGCAATTGATTGACATAACTGTCGGAGAATCACAATATGTGATTGAAATTAAAGTAGGCAGCAAGTACGGACATTTAATATGAAGAGTTATGTTATTGATGCAAATATTAGTAATGATTGTTTGTTTGTACGGTTTTATGCTTTTGAAATTTGCCTAATAGATATGCGTATATTAATATGTAACATTATGAAACTATTGATTCACTACTTAAAATGTGCTTAGCAACTTCACAAACGATTCGTTTGTTGTTTTTATTAATACAGATCTTTCTTTAGGACTTGCTTAGTAAATGTTGGCTTATCTATATTTTCTTTCATTAAGGACAGGCTGGCCTATTCCTCTCATCGTCATTGTCTTCTCACGCATTAATTTTATATTAAGAAGTAATTCTATCTAGTACTAGTTAAAGTGTACTTCTGTATATTAATAACAACATTTTACGAAACACATATCAAACAGTTAACCTAAATGGCGCTATCAGGACTGTATTAAATACAATTAGTTAAACAACTTGTGAAATTCTAATAAAGAGATACACGTTCAGGAATCTCACCCGCGAAAAAAAGAAATAAGAAAGGTAAATAAATAAAATTAAAATAAACAAACAGAAGAAAGCACGCAAACTAACAAATGGTAAGTGAACATTACAATAACTTTGAAACAACTCTGCTGATCTTCACAAAAGGTGTTAAGAAGAGTTATTTCCCTTATGCAAGTATCGCACTTTCTTATCACAGTACATTTCTTAGGGAGTGCGGTTCCAAACTCTGTCTTCTGTTACTAAAGCATAATATGATGTGATCATAATGGCGTCAATGAGATTGAACTACATTACAATTCGCTTTTATATTGATCTGTAAAGAATGTGAGATACAAAAACTATTAATATATAGTTTTATAATTTCAAGAAAAAAATTGATATCTCCGAAATCATTTTTAAAATATAAATCTAGATATGCATTTAAAGTAAAATGATAATATACATTTTATTTTTGTTTATGTTCTTGGATAATTTTTCAAACAAATTATTACGTAGATTGTTCATGTAATAAAAATAATAGAACAAAAATCCGCTGAATATGTCTAAAAATTCCGAAGTATACCACACACATTTATTATCAAAAATAAATCAACAAAAACAAACACATCGAATGCTAAACATAGGAGTAAAGGCAGCATGAACGTTCAGTGATAAGCAATTAAAAAAAAATGTTTTACAATAATTTACTTGTATTCATTTCAATGAATTATTTCTAAAAATAAATCTTTTATTAATCCTCATGAATATAGCAATATTCTTTTATTTTCTCACTCACTTCAGCAACATTAGTCTAATTTCACCCTACCCACACCTTAATCATGAGTAATATATTCTCTTTCACATCCCAGGCACTGGTATAACAGTGTGACTGATTCTCACACAGCCAGTAAGGTTGATAGATAATAGTGATTCTGCAGAAAACTCTTCCCGTCCTAGGCAACGCTTTTGGCAGAGTTACGTACCTTTCCAATTCAAATTTTGATAAACAAAAGAAACAATTTCAGAAGAGAATTGGTTATTCAAATTAATCTTCATTATTTTTCTGTAATCATAAATATAGTTCTTTTAGACACAAAAATATAAGACTAAAAATAATGCTACAATCAGGAAGATATTGATGTAATACATTTTGTATGATAAAATATATATTGGTTTGTTTTAAGCAGACCATATATATTGGTTTGTGTGTGTGTGCGTATGTGTGCATGTGTGTGCGTGAGTGTGTGTATTTGTGTGTATGTGTTTACGTGTGTGTGTCTGTGTGTTGCTCTTTGGAGGCTTTGTTTTAAGCGGAGAGGTAATCACAGAGAATAATGTGTGTGTCTCTGTCTGTGAGTGTGTGTGAGTGTTGCGCTTTGGAGGATTTGTTTTTAAGCACATAGTTAATCACTGAGAATAACTATGGTCATCTTGCTGAAATAAATTACACGGACCCATAAATCTCAGCCTCATGTAGAACACATTTTTGTTGGAAAAATGAATCAGTATTTATTAGTTTATTTGAATGTTATGTCTGAATTCATTTCATGCACGCATACACACACACACACACACACACACACACACACACACACACACACACACACACACACACACACACACTCATACGCGCGTTTGTGTGAGAGGGAGGTGTTGTTGTTATTACTTCACTTGTTATGTGGTTTTATACAAGATGTATTACGTGAATGAATAACTGTGTCCGTGTATAAACTAATTTACTCTTGTAGTCGTATCTGTAGTAATAGTTGTAGCCATATTAGCGGTTGTTGTTGATGTAGCCAGTTACAGCTGAAGATATAGTAATTGTGGCTATAGCAACAGTTGTAGCTGTATTAATATCGGTAGCCATAGTAGTAGTTGTAGTCGTAGTTGTTGCCCTAACATTAATAGTAATTGTTTTTGTCCATAGTATTAGTACCAGTTGGTGAAATGTTAGTAGTATGTCATTTAGTTGTACTAGTAGTTGTTGTAGTAGTAGTAGTAGCAGTTGTGGCTGTAGTAGTAGCTGTAAGCGTCATAATAATTGTGGCTGTAGTAGTAGCTGTAAGCGTCGTAATAGTTGTGGCCATATATGGCGGAGAAAATTTGTCATCCCTATTTTAAAATTTAATTGCCATATAAATTGTTATATAGTCAGAGTAGCCTGAATTTGGGCACTCCTTATGACGGTATTTTTGAAAGTGTCTGAGTTGGAGTAAACACTTGAGTTGAAAATATGCTAGAAATTGCTGATGTAATGCAAACTAATTCCAGCTGGGTGGGTAGTTTGTTTGCTTATTTAAAAAAATCCAATTATTATGATTTACGATAACGATCCAACCAATGGGCTCAGATCCAAATGTTTAAATCTGCTGCAGAGAAATCCATTTTGTAATCAATTTAATTTGGTGTGGCAAAGAGGTTCGGTTGTTGGTTTTATACATTTATTGCTAAATTTATTTTCCTTATTACACATATTGATAACTTAAGTTGGAGAAGAAAAAAGGTGAAATATAGATGGATTTGCCCTCTCTTTTAGCAAGACGTTTTCCGCCTGCAGAAACATTGTGTGATGGTAAATGTTTATCTTTAATGTTGTGGAACAGAGAAGATGTTTATAGCGCCAGCTTATCTGCCTAGGGAGAGAGACGAGCGGTGTCTGTTGGAGAATCATTAATAACAGATTATTATTCTCATCATGTGTAATTAGTTTTGGACGATTAATTAATTATTAATAATAATAATATCCATTAACTAAATGACAATGGTGTATATGAGTAGTAGATGTAGTTGTGTGACACTAACGCCTCCTTAGTTATTGGTTATGATGGGCTGTGATCAAAAGTTTACCTGCTGTAGAGAATTATATTTTCTAGACGCCAGCATGTGGAGTGGCAAGACGCCCGGTCATGAAAGGCAGCTGTTAGCTTAATGGTAAGTTAACTGACTGATTGAGAGAGAATGGATATTGTCTAGTAAACTGTATTCATAATGCATCATGGGATGTAAATATGTTCTCAATGATGAGGACAACCCACATCCGCTTGACAATGTGTGCGTATTCAAAGAATAGTCATGCTGCTTCACAGGAAGTTAAGCTAAAGGCATGAGTGAAGGTATGCAAGGTGAACCAGGAATGGTCAGTGGCAAGTGTGAAGGTGGTGCATTAACGACTTTGGAGCTCCCGTCCACCCACTTTTTTTCTCCAACATAAGGTTATCAAATATGTGTATAAATGTAACAATAAATATATTAAATTAATAGTCAAATATACATGTAACTAATACAATGAAGAATATTACCTGACATCTATATATTTTAGGAAACCACATTCGAATATTTTTGTAATATATTTTTACAGTCTTATATTCTAAATATAATTCAACAATAGTGTCAACACAAATGATAGGATAGTTCTTATCAGAAAACAGAAATTCAGTTGTTAGAGATAAGCAATAATAGTTTGTACATATCCTGAAAATTAATCTTTGTCCCAATTGTTTTTCACCTACTGTTTTCTCAACAAAGCCACATTTTTATTGTCCACGTCAATTCCATGTATTCCTACTTCACATAGTGAAAAGCACTAATGTGATGTGTATTCTGTCGAGCTAACCTATGCATTCAATTGCCATAACTGATCGCTCAAGCAAAACAATAATTGTAGCAAATTCCAGTAACTTTCTTGTACCAGAAATTGTCTAATGTATTCAGCATACCTTGTTACCATACATCAATGGAATGTAGTGTACGCTTTACACTTACGCACTATGGTAGGTGATTCCCACCTCTACTATGGTTATAGTACATTTTACATTCAGTAAACCAGGAGATTCTAATAACACAAGGAAAAGCTGTTTTGTCCCTGTAAAATATATAATGAGGGATTAAACTAGAAGATTCCTGATTATCCATTTCTTACCTCTATTCATTCTTACATTTAAGTCTCAATTTACAACTTTCTGCAACAATATTTATTAGCCCAATGCATTAATGCAGCATAAAATTATACAGCATATCAGTTTTATGAACAGGTTCACAAGAAACAAAGTCAAGTGTTTAGCATATTATATACGAGCATCTTAGTTCTAACATTTATAAAAATAATCGACTACTCATATAATACATATCTACGTAATACACAAGTATAACATATCAATAGCAAAAGTGCATACAAGTCTATTTTCTATCAATCAGTCATTTAACTCACCGTTAAGCTAGCAGCCACATTTCATGACGTGACTTTTCCTACACCAATTTCAAGTGATTAGACAATAGAATTCTGAACAGCAGGTAAACGTTTGACCTCATCCCATTATCTGGTCTCATTCTTGTAAATATTAACCATTGGATAATAAAACTAATCATCCAGTTGGAATTGGTTTTCATTGCATCAGCAATTTCTAGCATATTCTCAACTCAAGTGTTTACTCCAAATCTGACATTTACAAAATATCTTCCTAAGGAGTGCCAAAGGTTGCGTCACTTCAACAATTCAAAAATGTATATAACAAGGTTAGAAATAAGGATAGGCATATTTACTCCGCGAACACAGGATCATTCAACAAAGAACAGATATGGAGTTATAAATAAGAGATAATAGTTTGTACATAATCATGTCAATGGTGATGCTACAATAGTCTTTTACATGCTTTCCCAACGTCACCAGTTTATTTTTCACCATAGAATGGTCAAGTCTTCATGCGTTATTCTTGCATGCTTTCCCAACGTCACCAGTCTATTGTTCTCCAAGGAATTGTCAAGTCTTCATGCGGTATTCTAGCACGATGTAGAGTTTTCCATGAGCCGCTGTTCTCTTGAGAATAATCTAGATGCTCTTTCACCTTAACCAAAACACAATGTAGTAATTTCCAGTATCATCCTTGTACCTGAAATTCCACGATTTTGTCGAGCATACTTTGATGTTGCGTCGTCTTTTGTCTCTACTTTCCCTACTTTCTAGTTCATTATTTATTTCAGTTTTCTACTGGAATACAGGGTTTTAAGGTTAACACTGTCCATTCGTTCATTAACTATATTTTTTTTCTATTTTTATTTTCTTTTATTACTCAAATTTACTAAATGACACGTTTATTTCTTAATGTTTTATTTTAAACTGAAAAGGAAAAACAACTGTGTGTATTAATTGTGCTGCAGTTACTAAATGACACATCTTTTCTTAATGTATAATTTATAAGTAAAAAAAAAGCAAATGTGTGTATTAATTGTACTGCAGTGATATTCCCCAACCCCACCCTGTGAAGTAAATTCATAAGTTTTGCAACTCGGGCCATGTGCATTTATTTGTAAAATTAAGACAATTTATTGCTAACACAATAGAACATTCTGTTTCATTTAATTGAAGCAATTAGTGCTTTTTCTTTCGCTTTTCAATTATAATTGAAGCAAAGACTGAAACATGTAGAAGTAGTAAGCAATACAGGAACAAAAAGTGGAAGTTTGAGTACACACACTAACATAAATAATTACACATACACACATACACACACGTACACACATTATATATATATAATCTCATAAATGTATATAATATAATTTATTCATTTGTTTTGCGCGCCTTCATAAAAGGACATAAAAATAAAATATGAAGGAGAAAACAACATGAATTAATTTCACTCATTAAGAAAGTAGCATTTGTATACGGACAGTAAGTTAGAATCGAAATAAAACAAATGAAACAAATTTAATAACAATATACTGAGGTACACAAATATCTGCCTACAGATGGGTAAAAAACAAGAAAGACATTTTTTATATTTGATTTATGTGGAGGGTGATGAAAGACATGCATATATGTGGATCTATATTTATTGATAGAAGGATAGATAGATAGATAGATAGATAGATAGATAGATAGATAGATAGATAGATAGATAGATAGATAGATAGATAGATAGATAGATAGATAGATAGATAGATAGATAGATAGATAGATAGATAGATAGATAGATAGATAGATAGGTAGACAGACAGATAGATAGATAGATAGATAGATAGATAGATAGATAGATAGATAGATAGATAGATAGATAGATAGATAGATAGATAGATAGATAGATAGATAGATAGATAGATAGATAGATAGATAGACGGCATAGTAGGGAACTTTTTAGAGGGTGGAAGCTGGTAATAAAATGAATGGGGTGCTATTATCTTTGGGTTAATTTAATATTAATTAGGTGACATTATTTGGACAAGGGTCTTACAGTTGCACCTATATTAAGTGTTTCTATTAGTGACAATACAAACGGCTCATTAAAACAGCATTTCCTTTACAGATCAATCAGACAATAGTCTCAGAGTCACAAGTCAATAAAATATCAATATCCTACGCTTACTGAGCACGTGCAATATGCCGTCCACAACACGCTTCACGGTATACTTTGGATCAAAACACCCGCTTCAACGTTCACCCCGAATAAGGCTGTTTTGGCACGCACATAAATTCCCCACTGGCCAGTTTCATGACGCTTGCATTAACACATGAATAGGCAAAGTGTAATGGAAATGAAATAAAATACAATGTAAACGCAATGAAACTCCTTAAAGTATCTACCATAAATAATATCACTAGAGGTTACCCAGAGTTCAGCCTTTGTACTGGATACATAAAACGCATATTTCCATAGTCACGTGATGTTTGATTAATTTGTAATTGGCACGATCTTATTATATTTTGTCTCTGGGCGACGTTTCGCCTAAACACTTTTTCATTTGTTAATATTATTAAATATAATATTTTGATGAACGATGTATGTTCACAGTGCGAAAAGGAAATGATAGATTTTTTTCCTAATGACGGTTTATTATTGAAGTAATATTACAAATCATTTGAGACTATTGTCTTTTTAGGTATTTCTTACTTGGGTTAGACGCTATATGTATGAATGCATCTCAGCTGTCAACGTCTTTAGATCTTCATTTAGTGTCACACATTATTACTCATTAAGCTCTATTTCTCTTCTTATAATAAAACAAATTAATCATTTACTCTATCTATCTATCTATCTATCTATCTATCTATCTATCTATCTATCTATCTATCTATCTATCTATCTATCTATCTATCTATCTATCTATCTATCTGTCTATCTATCTATCTATATGTGTGTCTATCTATCTATCTAGCTAGCTAGCTAACTTTATTCTCTCTCTCTCTCTCTCTCTCTCTCTCTCTCTCTCTCTCTCTCTCTCTCTCTCTCTCTCTCTCTCTCTCTCAATTTCTCTCTCTCTTGTCTCTGTGTCTGTCTCTCTATACATACGTACATACATACACAAATTCACACTATCCTATATAAAAGGAAAAAACCTTAGTATCACGTTCTGTTTACATTCATTGTAATTTAAAAATTACATCCATCTATTTTCTTTTAGGAAAACGATGTACTTAAATAATTAAATGTAATTTGCGCTATTCCTTATAAATTATGAAATGAAAAATATGTATCTACTAAGAATGTGAAAAACAATAAGTACGAAAAAGTGTTTTTGAAATATTAAAATTAGGAGAGTCTGAAAATAATAAAGACTGTTTATTACTATTGAAAGGAACACGTACTATTGGCACAAGTTATATGGATAGCAACCATTTAGTTACTCTGGTATCCTTGAACATCGCCCTACGTAAAGTACATTCATTTTGTTGGCAGTGGAACTAATCCAAAAAGACGCGATGTACCAACTTTGTCCATGAAAGAGGAGATCACTCCAAAGTCGTGACTTTACTTACTGAGTCTTTCCCATTTCAAAACTTGCTAAATCCCTTTTACCTCCGTGATCTCTTCTCGTCGAGTAAAGTGTTAGGCATTTTGTCCAGTAATTCCCGTCCCCTAAAAGAGAGTCCTATATTTTACTATTGCCTTTGTGTTAAAATAGTTACTTAAATAATTCACCATAGTAACCGAAAAATTATTGTAGCCTCCTTATATTGGAAGGTTTTCAGATTGATTACGCAAAGAAAATAATTTTAAAAGTCACTGAAAAAGGGAAAGTAAAATAAAGTTTATGAAAAATTATAATTAAAGAAAGTGAAGAGAAAATAGAGAAATAATGTGTGTGTGTGTGTGTGTGTGTGTGTGTGTGTGTGTGTGTGTGTGTGTGTGTGTGAGAGAGAGAGAGAGAGAGAGAGAGAGAGGGAGAGAGAGAGGGAGAGAGAGAGTAGAGATAGAAGAGAAAGATATGTCATGCTTCAGGGCGTCCCCGAATACTAAGACAGCTCTATTTGTTTAAAACCAAAGCCCTCTTATGATTTGTACGTGTCACTTGACCTCTGTTTACATCAGCGCAAACACGTCGCAAAAGAAGTAATCTTTTTTGAAAGATCTGCCACTTTAAAATCAAACAGAGGGAGTCATCATTGTTGCGAAGCATGCCATTTGAATATCGCGCAGTCACTCGTAATCAGTACAGCAGCTTAACAGCCTGACACCTTTATATCGCGGAAACAAGTCGTCATTGTTATAACAGTCTGTCACTTTAATATCACAAATGGAAAGTCATCATTATCACAACAGCTTGCAGAGTAAGTCAAAATTGTAACAGCAGGCTGCCGCTTTAATATCACGCTTTCACGATTTTACAAACATATCTGACTCTTTAATATGACGCAGATTCTTCATTCTAAAAGAGTCTTTCACTTTAATATCACGCAGATTAAGTCATCATTCTTATAACAGTCTTTCACTTTTATATGACGGAGATTAAGTCATCATTCTTATAACAGTCTTTCACTTTAATATGACGCAGATTAAGTCATCATTCTTTTACCATCGTGCGAAAGAAGTAATCATTCTAGCAAAAGCGTGCCACTAAGACAACGCAGAAATGTCACTAGAGCAGTGTGCCATTTAAAATTCGCCAGCTTGGCGCTCGCAGATGTTGATTGGTTGATTGATTTATGCTCAAAGTCCACTTTCAACATTCCTTAATTTTACGTGAATAACACCAGTACGCTATATAGCAATACGAGAGACATGGTAGCGCGGCTGCCCCTTTAATATTAACCTCCTATATGCGGAAGTTGTGTTGTAATTAATGCAGTAGAACTCAGTGCAAGCCAGGGAGGGATAAGGAAAATAGCGAGATAACGGGTGACCCCTTTTAACATTTATTCGCTGTAAATTGTTCAGTCAATGAATGCGCGGAAGTTATTTTTCAAATGTTGGGGTATAATGTCCTTTTAATATCGACCCATTTGCTGCTGATGCTAGCGACTAAAATTGTTTCACTAAATTTTAATTTGTCACCTGTAAAGTCAGTCACAGAGAATAAGATATCCAGGCGGACCCTTTAACATCGTCTGGCTGGCTGGCATGATTTCAGCAAACATAGTTACGCTTAGATACGCCTATGCTGACTGGAATAAATAAGGGAAACATCAACTAGCAAGACTGCCCCCTTAATACCAACGTTCAGTTTAAAACAGATATCGCAAGTTCGTGGCAATACAAAAATAAATTTAAAAAGAAAGGAAAACCAGCTCATTGACTGGAAAATAAAACAAAACATCTACTACCGCGCTGATCTGCGGTTGACATTTGCGCTCAAATTATTTAAGTTGTTTTGCTTTTATTTGAAAATCAATTTTTTCTGCGGTTGTTAAAGGAACGCAACAGTTTACGTATCACTGAATCAATAAAACATTTAAATTGACGGTGTTTTTTTTTTCTTTTGGAAATTGAAATCTGTTTATATTAGCTGTCAGATGTGCAATTGTGTGTCAATAGTTTTGTCTTGATATTTAGCTTTTTGAGCAATTGTTCAGTGATCCGCGAGAAAAGAGAGTGAGTGGGGAAAAAGAGTGAGCGAGAAAGAGAGAGAAAGGCTGCTAAGACAGGCAGGAGAAATACACAGGGAGAGAGGGGGAGGGGTATACATGGGATGAAGCAGAGAACAAATAAAAAATTTAAGAGGGGATGAATAAAAATAAAGAAAGACACAGGGGAGGTAACAGAACTATGTGAAAAAAACGAATGGGTTTAGTGAAGCGTATGACAAACCTTTAAAAAGGGACAGTGATAGAGACCGACAGGCAGGCAGACAGATAGATAAAGAGGCAAGCAGACTTGAACTGAGGCAAGCAGATACAGAGAACACAGAGATACAGAGAGGATTATACAAATAGACAGACAGAGGAAATTAATAAGGCGACAAGAGGGACAAAGAGAATGAAGAAGACAAGGGAGAGAGAGAGAGAGAGAGAGAGAGAGAGAGAGAGAGAGAGAGAGAGAGAGAGAGAGAGAGAGAGAGAGAGAGAGAGAGAGAGAGAGAGAGAGAGAGAGAGAGAGAGAGAGAGAATGAAACAAAGAAAGAGAGTAAAAAAAGATGGGTTTAATGACAAGATAAAAAATGTCATAAAGCAGAAAAATAATTAATGACAATGCTTACTAATAAATCCACTGATTATTATTTTTAAATACAAACCGATAGATTAGTACAATATAAAACTGCGAGATTAGTGAGTCAAAGTTATTATTGGACATTTAGTTGTGAGTCAATGTTATTATTGGACATTTAGTTGTGAGTCAATGTTATTATTGGACATTTAGTTGTGAGTCAATGTTATTATTGGACATTTAGTTGTGAGTTGATATTGAAATCCACATTTATAAATGTTATTATTGGACATTTAGTCGTGAGTTGATATTAAAATTCACATTTATAAATGTTATTATTGGACATTTAGTCGTGAGTTGATATTAAAATTCACATTTATAAATGTTATTATTGGACATTTAGTCGTGAGTTGATATTAAAATTCACATTTATAAATGTTATTATTGGACATTTAGTCGTGAGTTGATATTGAAATTCACATTTATAAATTGTCACATACGACTATTTTCATTTGACAAAAGAGAGCAGGATATTTTTCCATAATAAAAGTTTGTTAAACACTGTTCTACTGTGCACACAATTAAATGCTATAACACGATTACTTAGATAAATTATAAATTAGGTTAAATCAAAAATGCACATTATAGTGAGAAAGCACAGAATATATGAAATAAAAAAATACACATTAGAGCGAGAAAATACAGAATAAACATTAATTAATTAATACAAATTAAAGAAACAAACTTGAGCGAGAAAATACAACATGCATGAAATTAAAGACAGAAATTTGAGCGAGAAAATGAGCACTAAATCCCAGCATTTCGTGAAGTGGAACAGAGGAAGAAAATGCTGATATTGCATGTATTGTCAAGAAATTCTCCATGAAGTGACTGATGCATATAACCGGCGCGCAAAAGTTGTTTATGCTTAGAGCTGAGACATTATTTTAATTAGATTTAAATAATCAATGACGAGAGAATAATGACCATAACATCTCGATTAAAGACTCGATAATTACTGTGTACATCCAGACGTCTATTCTACCGGAAAGAAAAATATAGCACCATGGGAAAACAACGAACAGCTGTGGACATTTCAAAGGCCAAATGTGGTCTTTCGAATATTACACATAAAGTAGCCCTTCAGTTCAAAGACTCTGCTCATATGAAACGTTTACATGTTGTCTCTTCTTTCTGTCTCTGTCTCCTTCTCTTTCGCTCTTTCTTCCTCTCTCAATCTTCTTGCCCTGTCTTACTTTCGCTTCTTCCCTCTTGATTTTGAGACTTATCACCAAGTGCTTACTCCTCTTGTCAAAACGAACCCGCAAGTGAAAACAATTTAAGAAAGGAAACTATAACCTCTAGCAAATAATAGACATTTCATTTAAAATTTAAATGAATAAGTTGACATTAAGTAGTTAGCCAAGTGTAACTGGATGTGTCATGGTTTCATTTAGTTATGATTTTACAACAGCAAGGTGAGGCGGAAAGCTAAAGTTGAAGAGAAAATAATACTGATCACAACGTTTGTACAAAGTTCAAAGCAAGCAGATTAGCAATTCCACTCAACCTTTCCGAGTTGGTGGGGATTACAGAGATTATGATGATGATGATTAAGAAGAAGAAGACGACGATGATGATGATGACGTCGAAGAAAAGAAGAAGATGATGGTGGTAGTGATGATAATGATGATGATGATGATATGATGATGATGGTGATGATGATTATGAAGAATAAAACGGAAGAAGGAAAAGAAGAAGAAGAAAAAGAAGAAGAAGAAGTAGATGATGATGACGATGATGACGACGAAAAGAAGAAGTAGATGATGATGATGGTGCTGTTGGTGATGATGATGGTGATGATTAAGAAGATGATTAAAAAGGAGAAGAAAATGGAAGAAGAAGAAGTAGATGAGGATGGTGATTGTGATGATGATGATGATGATGATGATGGTGGTGGTGGTGGTGGTGGTGGTTGTGATGGTGATGATGGTGATGATTGAGAAGAAGAAGAAGAAAAAGAAGAAGAAGAAGAAGTAGAAGATGATGATGATGAAGATGATGCTGATGGTGATGGTGGTGATGATGATGATGATGATGATGATGATGATGATGATGATGATGATGATGATGATGATGATGATGATGATGATGATGATGATGATGATGATGATGATGATGATGATGATGATGATGATGATGATGATGATGATGATGATGATGATGATGATGATGATGATGCGATGATGCCACTGCTGCTGATTTCTACTTTTCTCAGAAGTTTCGACACTCATAATCAGTTTTATTTTGTAGGATTTATACGCAATTATAGATCTAAAATTCCTGAGGTAAGTGTGATTCAGAAGTGAATACTGTCAGGCCTATAAAACGGTTTTTTTGTCTGTAGAATGTAATTAGCAATAATGATCGAAGATGAGAAACATGTACAAAACTATTGACTAACTTCTTTAATTAAATCATTGATGAATATATACGTTTTACATTACTAAGTATGTTATTTGAATACATTATACGTAATGACATACATTCTTAAACATAACCAAAATATAAACATTGATATAAGCAATATTTCTTAGGTTAACATCGTTTAATTACTAGTACCATAATGGTGAAGATGGTGTATTGACGGTAATAGAACTTTACAAGGTATTATGACTCACTGTTTGCATACGTATAGAGAGACAAACAGAGAAAGAGAGGCATAGTGTGAGAGAGACAGAGACAAACAGAGAAAGAGAGGCATAGTGTGAGAGAGACAGAGACAAACAGAGGGAGAGAGACAGAGAGAGCCAGAGTGAGGGAGATACACACAGATGGAGGAAGAGAGAAGAGAGAGACGGAGATAGGGAGAGAGACAAAGAGAGAGAAAGAGAGATGGAGAGAGGGACAGAGCGAAGATATACAGAGGGGAAATACACTGAGATTGGAAGGGAGACAGAGAGAGTGAGACAGAGAAAGATAGAGAGAAGGAGATAAAGACAGAATGATGGAAATGGTGAGACAGAGAGAATGAATGTGAGAGAATGAGAGAAAAAGACAGATAGAGAGAAGAAGGTAGAGTCAGAATGAGAGAAAGGGGAGACAGAGAGAGAAAGAAAGATTGAGAGAGACAGAGACAGAGACAGATTGAGAGAGACAGCTAGGGGCAGAGAGAGAGAGAGTGTGAGACAGAGACCGAGTGACAGAGAGAAAGTGAGACAAAGGGAGTAAGAGAGATATCGACAGAGGGGGAGATACACACTTCGAGAGACGGACAGAAAAAGAGGATGAGCCGAATCGTTAATAAAACATAGCTTTCGAATCAACTTGCTGCAACTCCGTGAATCTGCATTTTGTCGCCTTCCCGCGAAGTTAATCGTTAACTGCAAGGTTGGGAGGGGGGGGGGGGCTTTGTAGATAGATAGATAGATAGATAGATAGATAGATAGATAGATAGATAGATAGATAGGTAGATAGATAGGTAGATAGATATATAGATAGATTGATTGATTGATTGATTGAGATAGATAGATGGATGGATGGATGGATGGATGGATGGAGAGAGAGAGAGAGAGAGAGAGAGAGAGAGAGAGAGAGAGAGAGAGAGAGAGAGAAAGGACGGAATGGAGAAAGGCAGTAGAGAGAAAAAGAAATAAGATTTTCCAAGGACTATTTCTTAAAGTGTATGAATGACTCCTTTAAATTAGCAGTCTGACTACATTATATTCGGTCTGACTGCTGTACATAGACACCGAACTCGCGTGCGACGTTTTCCTTGCTGCTCACTCAAAAACGCGTATCGCCAGTCTGCTGTGTATGATCGATTTGACGTTCTAACCGTTTGAAGCGCTCTCACTAGCTAACTGCACGCACACACACACACACATACACACACACACACACACACACACACACACACACACACACGCACGCACGAACACACACACGCACGCACGCACGAACACACACACACACACGTACACACACACACACACACACACACACACACACACACATACACACACATACTTAGTACGACTCTGCAGCTGATAGTACCATGCCATTCCTTTAGCGTAAACATTACAACTTCCATTACTGGTCATAACTTGTAATTGTCTCGTGACACCCGCCATGAGACCGATTAGTAATCTCGGCCATTTCGTTAACATTTTAGTTTTGACTGGCAAAGTTATCGATGCCCACTAATTGTGACCCATGACATGGAAGAGTTTAAACGCTTGTTCTCCCTCTGATAAGGATTTATCGTTTCTCTCTGTTTTCCCCTCTTCGTCCGTCTGTCTGTCAGAATACATAACAGCAATTCCCGCATATTAAATAAATAATGTTAAAATAAGACTGAGCATCATTGTACAGTTAAGCTGCTCCATTTACACATTATTTTAAAATGTCATTTTTTTATATTCAGTAGTAAGAGAATTGTATTTTCGAAGTACACAGGACAAGCATGCTCCAATTTATTTATTTGCTAAAGTATAAAAATCACTTTATATCCAGTATTTGCTTGCTGATGTGAAAAGTGTACCCTGTAAAAGTACACGTATTATTCTCATTATGCTCGTATCATTCGTGTAAAGACTAGACTTGTTATGTTTCTAGTACTCTCCCTTGGGACATCCTAATTTAGAAATAACATTAGTACGTGTGCAGGCTAGTAATAAACAACACTTAAGAATGTGTTCAAATGTTGGTGTTCTGACAAAAGAAATGGAATATATTAGTTATCTTGAAACACGCATTCCAAAGTGCATAATACATTATTTACAATGTAATTAGATATCCGATGTACACCTTATTAACTTAATATCAACACCTATCTTAGAGAACATGCTACAAGGATTTATTTCCATGCTGTTTGAGATCATGAATGGATTTCATTTTACAAATAAATAGACACAAATGTAGGCATTTATCGTCAACACAACGATCGAGAGAAGAAACCATATGTATTTATGTTTTAATTATTCATAATGCGGATGAAAAAAAAACAAATAAAATATAAATAAAAATATAAGACGCGGGTAATTGCAGCAATCAATAAAATCAAGAAAAATATATTTTATTCAAACAAGTTCATAGACTATGTAAATGCCATCAAATTACATTAATATTTGGTATTTCAAACTATTTTTAAATTGAGAAAAATAAAAATAAACGTAGGTAATTGAAGAGGGAAAATCGAGAATAGTTTGGTAAAACAATGGAAAAAAAATGCAAGTACACGAAAGCATGACATTTATTTTTCCTGGCAATCTCTTGCATGTCTCCAGTCTTAGTCGTTCCCCTTAGTCTTTGTTTAGGGAATATGATTTAAGTTTTAAATAATCTTAATTTTAAACTATTTATTCTAAATATGGCTCCCACTTCAAATGCAAGAGTAAAGCAACACAAAAACAAGAAATTATTAGTACGAAACAAAACTCTTCTCAATTAAAATAAAATATGTAGAGGTAGTAATGGATTTCGTAGTAGCGATGTAAAAGATAATATGGTGAAGAAAGTCTTTAGCTAGTGATGAGCAGATGGCTTGAGTTAAAATCAATAGCTAGCAAGCCGAACATTCTATTCTCCAGGCAGACGCAGCAGCGAACAGCAGTGAACACGCGTTAGGCATCGAAGGTAATTTGTTCCGATGAGCTAATTATAGCCAATGAAACTATAACACACAAAGTGTTTATAGCCAATGAAACAATAACACACAAAGCATTTATAGCCAATAAAATTGTAACACATACACCATTTATCACGCTAGAACGGACACAAATCAAACGGAATACTTTATCACAATGGTAGGCATTGAAACTACAAAATTACTCTGATTATTCTCGTAATTTTCCTTGTAACATACTATCAAAGTAAAGACTGGGATCAGCATTTATATTTTTAAAAAATATATATTTCTTTCTTTAATTGATTATCCTCAGCCATGTAGAATCGCGGATAAAGACACGTTGATCAAGGACCCATTAATATCTGTGCATATCTTGAACGTGTATATAGCTAAATGGTGTCTGTGGCTATCTGGATAGACATTATGATTGATATTAATCTCCATTTCTAATTTCAACAATTATGAAGCATACTGTGGGTGTGTTTGTTTGAATGTCGTTCTGTCTGAAAAATGTCATCGCGCAGACCTTCATATGTATATTGATGAAAAGGTCCTCTTTTTAAAAATTATTATACATTAATGCCACTGCTTGTGGCCGATTTGATTGTTTCCAGACTGCTGGACTACGAACGCCTGTAACTTATATAATTCCTACATGAGAGTTACACATATTGTAATGAGACTAACGTGACATCTTAATGGTGTCGTGAGGCGTATTGTGTCTTAACGCTGCTTCATGGTGTCTATGTGAAAAATAGAACGTGCGATCATTGCGCGCGCTGCGTGGTTTTTTGGGGTGAGGGTGGTTATTCCGTCGATGATGGAAATGTTGACACGTCTGTGTATTCTTTTATAAGATGTCATCAGCAAACGCGGACTTAATTTATCTTTTGGGAGATCCAGGCACGCCCAAGCAATACACGTATTTTTAAAATGCAGTTCTGAAACTCTCTGAAAACTGAAACATTTACACCTGCACCATAAATAATTGATCTAAAAGCATTTATTTTTACTACGATCAAGAATGAGGTATATGCTTGCATAATTTATACAGCGCGTCTTTTCTTCTGTCTTACATGATGATACAGTTTTCATAAATATTATTGCAAAGAGCAATCCGTGTGATTTCAAATACGATTCTTATACTCTATGCATGCATGTACTTATTGTTTATTACACAGCGTTTGAGTGCGTGCGCATTCGTGTATTTTAAGTTTATGTGAGCGTTTATGTCAGTGTGATAAATACTACGTGTACGTGCTTTCATTCTTTTAGTATGCGTGTGTGTGTTTGTATATACGGGCTTGTTTGTATTGGTGTGTGTGTGCTTGTGTGTTATGTGTGTTTATGTGTGTGTCTGTATGCGTGTTTGTGTGTCCTTGTTTGTATGTTCATGCGTGTGTTTATGTGTATGTGTCTGTCTGTGTGTGTGTGTGTGTGTGTGTTTGTTTGTTTGTTTGCGTGTGGACGTATATGTATTTTTATGTAGGAAATGAACAGCGCTCACTTCTTAGTAGCGGTTTTTGCTGTGAATTCAATAGCGATGTCGAAGCTAGATGAGAACTGGGTTAGCTGTCTTCTTCATTTGGTCAGTAATGCCAGTGGACAGTTTCACGCTGCAGTTGTCTTTCACACCAATAGTTCACATTCCCATTGATTTTAAATTTTAATTGTTCTTGTGAAATTTCAGAAAAAGGTCATGTAATATAATACATCTTATTGGATGTATGTTTGTGTAATTAACATTGTGTATTTGATTTCTTATGATTATATTATCAGTGAATAGCAATGAATAATTCGTGTGTGTATAATGATTTCACAGGAAATATTGTTCGTATTAAATCCATTTCCTCGCTCAACATCCTTTCACTCTCTCTCTCTCTCTGTATAAACACACACACACACACACACACACACACACACACACACACACACACACACACACACAAACACACACACACACACACACACGCACGCACGCACGCACGCACACACTCACACACATATGCATATTTATAAAATTAGTCTCTCTCTAGTTAAATACAGTTTGGTGAACCATTAGTCACTTTATAAAGTTATATTTTATTCAAATTTGAAATATTGGAACATAACTAAAAGATTAATGTTTCTTTTCTAAAAACATACATATATGCAAACACATATAAGGAACCATCATTAGCAACACTGCAAATTATATCAGCAGAAAAACAAGGAGATAACTTCAGTATCTTCAGTAGGGATTCTTCGATCTCCCCTCTGAGGATCATGATTTGGCTAAAGATGTGCAATCTCTTCTGGTCACTAGATATGTGTTTACAGACATATATCGAACGAAAAACACCAGAGCCAACCTCAAAGTTACCGCATGCAACGACAACAATGAAAATACAGAAAAATGAAGACCTCATTTGACTATCCACCTAGTATTCTACGGATCTCTGAAGTATTCATATACTTTACCGTCCAGAAACAAAGCAGGCACTTATGTACACTTCTCCACTTCAATCTGTACATCACCTGCAATCTTTGAAGAGTGGTGCACATCATGCCAGAATGCGAAATCAGCGCAAACTGAAAACTGCCATAATTCTGAACAAATCAATCAATCAATCAATCAATCAATCAATCAATACACGCATCCAAACTCTCTAGATTCATATTTTGCTTAGTACATAATTAATTATCTTCATTCAAATGTGTTTTTAAAAGGAGAAAAGTCTTTGAAATTAAAAGTAACTTTCCAATATATTACATTTTATTCACCAAATTAAATTCTTCAGGATGAAATAATTCCCCATCTCACTGTAATGACACAATAAAAAAAATACTTTTCATTTAGTCTTGATGGAACTTATACTATATTTTATATATTTTTAAAATATTCATCTCGTACATTCTCAGATGTAGCAGTGCAGATACGAGAAGTGCCTTGAAAGAAATAATTTAGTTCTAATATCACCGCCAAAGAGAGCATTGTCCAGCTCTCTTCCATAATTTTTTCTTCCATAATCTTTAGCACACATAATCATCTTTAATTCCGTTTGAGAGAATTCGGTGCTTTATCAACCATCTTGTGCTTAATATCTCGAGAAGAACTCACAAGTTCCTTTGAGGATAAGTCTAGTGACACCGCATCAACACCGTATATTTCACTTCATTGGGATAACCCTTGCTACGAACGTGTATATTTTGGGGGGAAACACGAAAATGAAGATTCTCTCCGTAAAAGTATTTTGGAAGCGGGCATTAAGGCCATCGTGAGTCGAGAACTCTTCAGTAAAATTCTTGCAATATACCAATTTAAATGAAATATATTAAAATTCATTGCTTCATTGATTCTTTTGATGGTCTAAAATGGAAAACTAGTCTAGAGACTAGTAGGCATTAATTACGTCTTACACGCACATACAGATATATGTGAGTGGCTACGCTATGAAAAATATCCCATAAAAATATCAGGAGAGACGTTACATACCAGTGAGATTAAACGCTGGTTTTAGTTTGCATGTTTTGTACATTGGCGATAATGCTTTCATTATCTAATTATTATTTTTCTATTTTTTTAAGTAACGAAAACTCTATAATCGAAAGAATGATCGCTATGTTTACTAATTTAAAAAGTAAAGACTGCTCTATAATTAATTGAAAGATTAATCTTTAATTTTACGACTTGGAACTCACTTATCACACACAGTTCCTCGTGGAGTTTGTAAATATAGCAATTTTTATGCAGGGGTTCCCTAAGTGGTTCCCTGAAACCTGAAAGTTGTTTCAAGGGTTCCTCCAGAGTAGAAAAGTTGACAAGGGCTGGTTTAATGTGTGCGCTACTCAGTTGGTTTTACTGCATGGTGGTGTTATTTTAACCGTGTCCAAAAACACCATCCTTTTCTTCATTTCATCCTTCAAGAACGATCGTTTTTAGTGTCTCCGTACCGTGCGTAGAGGGTAAATAATGCTTAATTGTCTTGTTACTTTCAGACCTGGAAACATCCATCAAACATGAGCTCTTTCACCCTAAACGCTAATAATGTTTTCCATACGGCAAAGAGGTGTATTATGGGATCGCTTTGCGAGAGTCAACCCTCTTTCCCTTCACACCTGATTGAGATCAACGAACTTAACGCATACCACAATTTTGTATGATCCTCTTCGGCTATCTCTTATATAACAATAGTTCATGCACTCTTTTAGCTGATGATCCTAAACATGGCGTTATCTGTTGAAATTTCAAGACACTAGAAAAGGGGCGTTCTGATTGGCCGGGATATCAAGGGGAGATAATAGTCAACAGTGTCTCTCTTCGCTATTCGATGAAAATGTTGCGAGTTATTGTTCATGACGGAAACATTCGTTTGTGGTACGTGTTTAGCAAAAGCAAACTAGATCGGTTATTATTCTCGTTTTCGCAATATAGAAAATGAAGACGAGACTGTGAAAATGGTGCAATGTACTGATGCGTTTACAGAAAGTTAAGACTTCTGCTCTAACGCCGTTCAGATCACTTTTACATCTTCATGAAACTGTGCACAACACTTCCTTTACCAATCGCGAAACAAATCATTTCTATTATAGAATGAAGCACAGAGATTGTTTATGGCGCGTCTTAGCTGATAGCACGTATCACCTCTTCCAAGAAAATGCAGCATTTGGTATTTTTCTTTCACAAATTACTCTTCATAAACCCAAAGTCTATTCCTTAAGCAAAGACCTTTCTCTTTGACTAAATGTCTCTCTTTTCCTAATAAATTTATTCTCATCTCACCAACATTCCAATGATAGTGAAATATCATTTTTCCGTCTACGAAAATAAATAATAATTATAATAATCCTCATATTCCCTTACAATTCACCATTACGAATGTTGCTCACGAATGTTGCTCACTAATGGAGTGCAGCAATCGTAGCTACTACTACCGCCGCCCCCCAAAAAAAATATTTACTATTTCAACGGTCTCCGGAAACAATGCTTTGAGATCGGTGCTGCCAACAGTCCAACAACTGCCTAGTGGAGAGCCAACAGATGAAAAAGTATTACCAAGGGTATGTCTGGTTCAGCATTAGCATGAAAATCATCCGCACCTTCAGCCATCTGATAACTAGAAACAAGTCCCGTTGTTTATGTCCTTTATAAACCTTAGTCTGAAATGCTCACAACGCATTCTATCATTCGGGTATCATCGTCAGATCTTGCTTTTGTCGTCGCCAGAAGCATAACACTGGTACCCGTGGCACTGATTTGCGAAATAAACGAAATCTCTTTAGTGAACGCCAAGTCCGAACTCATCATAATTATAGACTGTTGTTGTGGCACAATACCTTCTTACTATTTTATTTAATAATTTAGAATGTTATAATTGCTAGGACAACGTTCATGATTGATCAGGCCAGGCTATTCTCTACTGTGTCTGACGATTTATGTCATGTTTTTACTAAAGGACACTTAGTGTTTGGCCATCAAACGTATTTCCTCAGCACGTCGGAAGCTAGAATGTAGGTATATAAGGAGCCATTTATATTCTATAACAACTTTTGAGGATACAGATGTGCCTAAATTTATTAACGCTCTTAAGGGACGAACGAAAGTAAGAATTTCGTTTTATGGGGCTGATGTGTCCATGCTTGCTTAGTGACGTTGAGCCATTGCATTCAAGTCTCAAAGCACGAATGCACGCATACAGAAGGTCACCAGTTTTAAATCTTCTTTTGTTTTAAATAATTTCTTACTCAAAGGCTGCGTAGTCTGTTCTTATAACTAGAATGATTGATAATAATGTGTTATAGTCATGTTTCCTTTCTTTAGCATGATTTTCATACACATTCGTTTGTGAGGTTGACTGCGCTCTATTGACAAAACGACAGTTCGAAGTTACTTAGCACATTTTACCCTTTATTCATTTTCTTTAGATATTCCGTTATGGGCATTTTACATTCTTCAATATATACAATATACAAATTTAAAGAATACCCACAATAAAATGTTTCATTGCTTTTATTTTTTTTATGACCGGTGTTAAATGCAGACTGGTTCTTCTCATTCGATTAACAAATATAGTGTGTTCCGAAAACGCGTTTAATGTTCCTTGAAAAATAGTTTTAAAGAATGGCAACACGTGCTGATATTTCACGAAATTGTAATCGTTTTCACTCAAAGAACCAATCCTGGCACCAGCATGCAGACTTACATATGCGTTCCACGAGTTTCCTCTTTACATATTCATCAGAGAATGTAGAAGGTTTTCAAATTTGAATTGTGAGCTTTCACTTTTACCTCAGTGAGATGTACATGTCTTCTGTCGAACACAAATTGTAAACACTTTCTTTAACGGATTATGTATGCTACATCTTTATGTATGTGTGTGCGTATGGCTGCATATATATCCACACATACATGCGTACATACGTGAACTTCATTCAGTTAGATTGAAGTTCAATGCTACTCTTTTGCAATGATTTACGAGCACAGGGCGTCCCATGTCCTATTCCCATCACACAAGATATAGCTTAACATTATTTGAGAAATTAGGAACCAAATTATCTCTTAACAAACATGTTCTTAAATCATGTCTGATTCTTACAGAATGTGTGTAAAGTTTGGAGACAAAACATTACTCGAACTTTATCCACATTTGAGACAAGCGAATAATTGAATTAAATTAAATTAAATGAACACTGGAAAATAGTTATTTGTCTTTAGTTTAAATAAGACTTTATAACACTAGATTTAAAGCCCACCCAATGTGTATATTGTAACGTAACGTCTGTAAAATATTAATTCTCACTTGATCAGTGAAGAACAGTTTTTCGTATTAACAGAATCTCCGGACCAAACACTCATGGAATGCGTCCTAATACACAGAGTCAAAAGTCAAAGAGACAGAGTTCAAGGTTTGATGTTCAATTCATTGCAATTTTCCAAAGCGCGATGTTCAATTCTTTGCACTTTTACAAACGCGATGTTCAATTCTTTGCACTTTTACAAGCGCGATGTTCATTTCTTTGCACTTTTACAAACGCGATGTTCAATTCTTTGCACTTTTACAAGCTCGAATCTGAAATGACTTGTGCAAAGTTCGCACGATAAGAAATATGGTTCCTGAAACAAAAATATGCCGTCTTCACTCATGATGACATGATGATGAGCAAAGCCATTATCAGCACGTTATATCATTTATACGCAATTTTGTGAAAGTAATAAACTAAATGACACGTGTATGTACTTTGTTTCCATTCGCATGTATTGAGTTCGTTAGGAAAGTGGGTATAACTGTTATTCTATGTTTAGAACAACTATATATAAATATGAGTGCACAAGGGCAAACCTGAAAATCTTGAAGAAAAGGTATATCTGTTCAAATCCATTTCGATTTTGTAATCTGGTTTGAAACAAAGATATTTTCACCTCTACCAGCACATAATTAGACTCGATGAGTATATCTTCCCAATTCGAGAGAACGAGTTCAATATTTGTTATGAATTGTACACATAATAATATTCATTGAGGTACATGTTGAAACAACAATCCAAGAACACTTTTGTTTCAAATGGTAGAATGCAAATCTTTCTATCTTTACTAAACCATTGTAATGAATTTGTACCTCACGAAATTCAATGCAAACAGTGCAATCTTTGAAAATGAATCCTGATTTTCCCAAACGAATATGTATTTTTTTTCCCACAATGTTGCCCACACGGTTATCACCTTAGTTAAACACTGTTACCCACACGGTTATCACCTTAGTTAAACACTTTTACCCACACGGTTATCACCTTAGTTAAACACTGTTGCCCACACGGTTATCACCTTAGTTAAACACTGTTGCCCACACGGTTAGTACTTTAGTTAAACAATGTTGCCCACACAGTTATCACCTTAGTTAAACACTGTTGCCCACACGGTTATCACCTTAGTTAAACACTGTTCCCCACGCAGTTATCACCTTAGATAAACACTGATCACAGGCACTCGCTTTGATTACGTGAATGGATCTTATACAAAGGTTGATTGACACAAATCCCTGAAAAATCACGAAATCTTTATTCACATCCAGATTCCTTTGCTTGGCTTCGAGTTCGGATCTCACAGGCACTGAAAATGAGGCGTGTCGCATGCTCTTTTAACTGCTAGAATAAAGGAGGAAGTGGAATCAAAGAATGCCGTATTGCATGCAGATAATCCATTGAACAGGTGCGCTGCGTAACAACACACATTTTGTCAGACGGCGAGCATTGCATAACGCCGCGAAGCGTGGTGTGATGTCACGTGGTTCCATCGCTGAGGAATGAACCGCTGTTGTATTGATGCGAGCAATTAGTCCAAATGTAATAGTGTAGAATTATTGGCTTTGTGTGCACAGAATAGTTCTAAGATATATGCCAGCAGTTAGTCCAAATGTAATAGTTTAGAATTACTGACTTTTGAGCGCACAGAACAGTTCTAAGGTATTGATGCAAGAATTAGTCGAAATATATTAGTTTAGAATTACTGGCTTTGTGTGCACAGAACAGTTCTAAGATAGATGCCCGCAGTTAGTCCAAATGTAATAGTTTAGAATTACTGGCTTTGTGTGCACAGAACAGTTCTAAGATAGATGCCCGCAGTTAGTCCAAATGTAATAGTTTAGAATTACTGGCTTTGTGTGCACAGAACAGTTCTAAGATAGATGCCCGCAGTTAGTCCAAATGTAATAGTTTAGAATTACTGGTTTTGTGTGCACAGAACAGTTCTAAGATAGATGCCAGCAGTTAGTCCAACTGTAATAGTTTAGAATTACTGGCTTTGTGTGCACAGAACAGTTCTAAGGTATTGGTGCAAACAGTTAATCCAAATGTAACAATTTAGATACATTATGCGAGCGCATAAGTGTATAAGCAACAGAAAATAATTTCTTGGCGTATTTTGTTTTAGATTTCAGTTTTATATTTTATTTATTTGCGTATGAAACGTTCCTATAAGGAAATGGCTTCAGGAAGTTATTTTAAAACCAACACAATGACTAACAACATATTTTAATTTCGGAAAACCACTAACACTCAGAGACCTAACATTTATGGCAGCTAAGCTCAACATTTAATGTTGTAGAGTTTAATAGATATGGCAATGTTTGGATCCTTAAAAGAAACAATTCTCAAAGTATGAAATCCTAGCAATAAAGATGTAAGGTGTACACTTAATAGTCTAATAGTCTGGTTACCTGTTCCTGCCCGCTCTCTATTTGATTTCAGACTGTTCTGAGGCACTTTTTACAAGGACGAGTGATGAAATATTGTAACATAAGGATGGCTAATACAAGAGCTAGTATCGGGACACTGTAGAGTTGTGAAACGGTACCAAACGTTCACAAAACGAGACAATAAATTGTATGTACTTTACATAACTATTTATAGTTTACTAACGAACAATGTCAGAACCTTTCTAAAGTGTCTAGTACCGAGAGCAGGGCCATATGAACAACATTATATATCTACGGGCAAAGAAGTGCATTGGGGCTCCTACTTAAATCAACACTTTACAGAAGTTAAACATACGTAGATGAGCATGGGGCCCTTAGGTTCTTGAGACCACCGGGAAAGGGCACAGCGTGTCCAATCGTCAAGACGACACTAATCGTGATCTCTCGTTGTGCATGTTTCTTTGTGTCGGTTGCCATGGAGTTAGTTGCATGTTTTTGCTGCTAGACTATCCTCCTTTGTTTGCTTGTTGTTGGTGCTTGCTGGTGATTTAAACACGACAGCTGTAGACAGTTTCCTGACGGTGACACATTTTTATCCCCCGATCTTGACAATAAGGATGTTAGTCACTGCCGCATACATTATCGACTGGTTTCACACTGGTAATATCACGTATATTATCATTCACCATCTATCGCTTCAGTATACGAGTGGTCTGGACAGTGTACGAGAGGTGTGGTCAGTGTACTAGTGGTCTGGTCAGTGTACGAGTGGTCTGGTCAGTGTACAAGTGGTCTGGTCACTGTACGAGTGGTCTGGTCAGTTTACGAGTGGTCTGGTCAGTTTACGAGTGGTCTGGTCACTGTACGAGTGGTCTGGTCAGTTTACGTGTGGTCTGGTCACTGTACGAGTGGTCTGGTCTGTATTAGTGTTTCAAAATATGTGTCTGTAAACGACATTTGAATGGATGGCGTGCATAGATTTCTGTCTATTATTGTTACTGAAACTTTCCTCCCCTCGAATACTGTCTTTTGAAGTGGAAAGACTGAAGCCGAGTCTGAAACATGTGTACTTGACTTCACATGTTACGTACATTCCAGTTTGACTATTGCATTTGGGTATTGGAGATGCGACTGCGATCATGTTCGCTCTTTCGCCCCCTCCCCCCAACTAATTTTAATGCATAAGTGCATTAGTCATTTTTGGGAAATGTATTCAAATTGTATAAAATATATATTAGGTGATGTTATGATTGTTGATTGTTGATATATAGATAGATAGATAGATAGATAGATAGATAGATAGATAGATAGATAGATAGATAGATAGATAGATAGATAGATAGATAGATAGATAGATAGATATAACATTGATTGCTAACATTTAAAACTCAATGAATTCGTGAAACATTCTCCAAAGAATAGCGTGGCTATTTTGTCCACTTAGTTGAATTTACTTTATTTGATTTCGTGCTATTTCTTTTGTTCCCTTGTTTTCAGTCCACAATTTTGTCTTAACATTTTTATGAATAGTGTCTGAACATAATCTTCGCCTAATGTACCGCTTAAATATATTTACCACAACATGTTATACATATACACTGAAATTGCTAGTTTAAGTTTAGTATTTATTATCCTTCAGTTGTACTTCCAAGAAGATACATCAATTAAAGGAAAAATGTTTCAACATTTCCAGAATAATTTTGGATTTTGTATAATCAGTCGAAATCGTTCAAAGGAAATGCAAAATCTAATCTATCGAAAACCAACGATTCGATAAAATGACTGCACGATTATGCATGATTAACTTATTCAACTTTGAGGTCGGTGCTAAAAAAAGAACGGTACTTTCCTTTATTCCATAGCATTGCTCACTTATGACGTAGAGAAAATTCATTACAAATTTGCCAGTGACGCAGATGCCAATTACATTTCTATGACACTTTTATGTTTAGCCACTAATCATTTACACTATATAATTTGTAATGAAAGTAGTCGAGTGTTTCAGAGCAAAATGTTGCTCATTCAGGTACAACTAACTTAAAAACTCGACATAACACAATTTCAGTTTATTAACAATTTACTAAGGCAATTAACTTTGAGGAATTTGTAGGATAACAATAAACAAATTTTCGAAACCTAGACGAATATTTTGTTAGAACTACAATCATGCTGTTTACAAGTACATATTCGATCGAACAAAGAAAAGAAAGAAAGAAAGAAAGAAAGAAAGAAAGAAAGAAAGAAAGAAAGAAAGAAAGAAAGAAAGAAAGAAAGAAAGAAAGAAAGAAAGAAAGAAAGAAAGAAAGAAAGAAAGAAAGAAAGAAAGAAAGAAAGAAAGAAAGAAAGAAAGGTGATTATGATTTTCATCATTCATCACAAAATAACGATACAGTACAATTTCTGAATCAGCAACATTTGACAACAGATATTAGACGTAACGATCAACAACTGTCGTTCATGTTCTGTTAAGAAGCAACAAAATTTAGATTCTCCATTGCCAACAGGACAAACTACGTATATGTCACAGACATGGCCGATTGTTTAACAGTTTTGCGTGTGTTAATCTAGTTTCAGAGGTTTAGAAGATTGTTTCCCGAAATGCGTTTCTGGTTTTAGTTAATGTAAGATCGCAAGTGTCACATTTTCTTTACCACTCGGAAAAAAAATGTGTTAAAGGTAATGTATAATGCCCCGTATGCTCATCCCTCCTTATCTAATGGTTACAAATGTTCTCCTCAGATTAGCTAATAAACAAATAACAAGAATAAATTGATTAGCAAATTACCGAAAGACATGCAGATTATGTTTTCTAGTTTCATGAAAAAATGTGATAATTTTGTTTAACTAGGCATTTAAATTGTATTTACTTCGGGTCTGATTGCTGCTAAAAACGCATTTGTACAATCAAGAAAATAGGCAAACACACTATTACAAGCAATGGGTACGGCTGATTGACTTAAACACAGAAACATCTAAATAACAAATACAGCAAACAGTCAATATAAAGTACTACTATATAACAAATACAACAAACAGTCAATATAATCTACTACTGAATAATAAACACAACAAACATTAAATATATACTACCACTAAATAACATACAAAACAAACAGTAAATATATACTCCCACTAAATAACATACAAGACAAACAGTAACTATACACTGCCACTAAATAACATACAAGACAAACAGTAACTATACACTGCAACTAAATATCATACAAGTCAAACAGACTAAGAGGAACCAAAGGCAACACGTTTGATCCTATTCCTCCTTTCACGATTAAGTTTGATATTGCATGAAAGGTGGAACACACATCGTTAACTACACAGATATCACCACACTCTCCCTTGACTGTATTGTGAGGCGTTATTTTATTGCTTACATTATAATGGTAGAACAAAATTTACATTGACCAAAAGCGTTATGTTGGGGAAAATTCCTCGAAGAACAGACACAACCCTGAGCATCTCAGATAATTGATTCGCTAGCTTTAAACGACTTTCTTACTGAAATTAAAACAACAACTCCTGAAAATGCATGAATATAATTGGATGAGCAAAGGGACTGCACTCGTATTCTCTAGTAAGCAGATCCTGCGCTAAAATATCGATTGGTGGTGTCTTGCATGCAGCTCCTGATGTTGTAAAAGAAATCTTCCGTCTAACTCTGAGCTGGACAGTCTCAGGTAAAAACGTGTGTACTCGTTATCCTTTTTTTAAAATTATGAATGAATAATTCAGAGTTGTTATTTCGATTGCCATAATAAGAAACGTTGAGTCATTAGAGGATATTGCCATTGCATTTCACTAATGAATACATTGTCAGTATTGAGACCAATTTGACTAATGAGACCAATTTGTTAGTAACCGGGAGAATGCGTGTATGGTAATGATGATAGCAGTATGGTAAACAGTGCTACCACTCACCAAATATGGCAGGATTTTGCTATTGCTCTGATCTTATCGTTCTGATTTTCACCTCTTTAATCACAGTAATAACAACAGTTGAAGCTAACTAAATTAAATATGTTTTCTATGTATATGTACATATATAATATATGTGTATATGCATGTATGTATACACCACACACACACACACACACACACACACACACACACACACACACACACACACACACACACACACACACACACACAAGGGAGAGAGGGAGAGAGAGATTCATGCGTGCATACCATGAAACATACATATGTGCACATTTACATGCAAGGCATATTTCATAAAATTATAGTAGAATTTAATGTGTTTATAAACATTGATTTTTTTCAGAACAGCCCAAGGAAACAGCAATATTGACGCCACGTCGAAAATCATACGATTTCCCTTTCGAAGAAAAACAAAACAATAGAATACAATTGTTAATACACAAAAACTGTTTGAGCATTGTGATATGTAAATTTGTAGAAGAAAACCTGTAAAGAATAAGTTACAGATCAATCAATAGAATTCTAGCAATGTCTAGATTCAACTTCTCCTCCAAGTATCATGGGGACAATTACTACACTGATATGACCCAATTGTGGACTGTTACTTTGGCGACATGGCTGTGGACCATTATTGCACCAATCATCCTTGTCATGGGAACCTTCGCAGATGTGTCGACTGTTTTCGTTTTGAGACGTATGCGGCCTTGCCCTTCGAACTGGTTTTTAAGGGGAATGGCCTTTTCTGACCTTTGCCTCTTGTATTCTGGACTTTTCCCGTTGTGGATCAAGGCAGTCTTTCGAACGACACTGTACAATTTGCATTCCCTTATTTGCAAACTGAATATATTCATTTCATACTCGTCGGGAGTGGTCTACTCGTGGCTGACGGTGGCGCTGGTGGTTCAGCAAGCACTATACGTTCTGTGGCCACGCCGTGGCCACATCCTATGTCAGCGCACCAAATGTTGCCTGTTTATCCTGGGAACAGTGGCTTTCGTGCTGCTTCTGCATTCCCATATTCTGTACGGGTTTCAGCTGACCTCCTCTTCGGAACACCAGTCTTCCGAATGCACTGTAGTCAAGGAGGGGTACTCCTGGTTCATGACAGCTGTCTGGAACTGGGTGGACCTGATCTGCTTTTACTTACTTCCCTTCACGCTGCTCTTGATCAGCAACCAGATCCTCAAGTGGAAGCTCATCGCCTCCCAGTCACAGATGAGTGCCTACTACAGAAGAAGGTCGTTGATGATAGCAGTAACTGCCACTGCCGTCTCCATGACGTTCCTGTCTTTCTCGCTACCGGTGTCGTTGTTTGTCTTCGTGGCGCCGTACGCTTATGAATCGAGGAGACACGACGTGGAGTTCATTGCTTCCATGGAACTAATTCACTGCCTTGTGAAGCTCTTGTGGTTCCTAACGAGCTCCGTGATTTGCTTCATTTACTATGCGACCAACGATGCGTTTGAATGTCAGATGAAGAATTTGTTCCTTTATGGACACTGCGTGTTGTTCAAACAAAGGCGCGTTTACCGTGCAATGCCAGCTCGACCAAACTTTAGAAATGGTAGACGTAGGTTAGCTGCTGGATAAAATGCTCAACTTTAATGAATAAATAAGTGAAGCATAAAACGAATACATAGAATTAATTATATTCTTGCTTCAGAAAGACATTAATTTTATATTGCATATATGATACCAAGGAAGAAATAGGCTCTAGCGTCCCCTGCAGGTTTCTTGTTACATTTTCTAGAAAAATCAAACTCAGAATCAAACAGATGCTCATTCCTGAAAGTAATTTTACTCCAAACGTTATTTTAACATTGTAGTTACTTGTCACTACACTTATTCTAAAAGTTAAAATGAAGTTTTCAAAATTGGAATACGAGGAGAAACGTGTTGTAGAGATTTCTATTAAGTTCCGATGAAACAATTGTTTTATAAAACCAGTTATACAATGATCTGTGTTTCAAATTTCATGATAATTTTCCTCAGGACAAACAGTGGGTGTCACAGAAATCCATATTATAATCAATGAATTATTAATACGTTTATGTGGAATTAACATCTACTGTCAGATATTAATCATCAGTGAGAAAACACATTACGATACACTAATTATATTTTCAAGCAAACCAATGTGACAGACAGTCCAATTCAAATAATGAAATGTATCTATAAAAATAATAAATCATATGTACATTTATTGTAAAGTTAAAAACACTAAAAATAAATATAAGAATAACTTTGTCTGCAACTTTATTTATTAATGTACACGTTATATTCTTTTAAGACCAAAAATTACTCGAAAAGGAAATAAAGACTGATAAGTTATTTCACCTAACAAAACACACACACACACACACACACACACACACACACACACACACACACACACACACACACACACACACACACACACACACACACACACACACACACACACACACACACATATATATATATATAATTAAATAACCTCGTTTTATCAAATTTTAATGAATTAATCTCGGTGAAAAATCTGTTTCAGAAAATAATCAGTTAAACGACCATTATTTCTGCGTGCAGAATCAATCAGGAAAAAAGATTGATGTCAGATATGTACTTTGTCATTTTAAGGATCTCTTGATCACCACGTTGTCACTTTGTTCTAATGAATATGTGTTTACGTTAACTATCACCAAACGTGTAACTGGTAGCTATGACGCATACTTCAGTTTATTGTTATTTATGTGTTTACGTTAACTATCACCAAACATTTAACTGATAGCTTTGGCACACAATTCAGTTTATTGTTATTTATGTGTCACTTTGTTCTAATGAATATGCGTTTATGTTAAATATCACCAAACATTTAACTGATAGCTATGACGCATACTTCACTTTATTGTTATTTATGTTTACATTAAATATCACCAAACATTTAACTGATAGCTATGACGCATACTTCACTTTATTGTTATTTATGTGTTTACGTTAAATATCACCAAACATTTAATTTATAGCTTTGACGCATACTTCACTTTATTGTTATTTATGTGTTTACGTTAAATATCACCAAACATTTAACTGATAACTTTGGCACACGCTTCAGTTTATTGTTATTTATGTGTTTACGTTAAATATCACCAATCATGTAACTGATAACTTTGGCACACGCTTCAGTTTATTGTTATTTATGTGTTTACGTTAAATGTCACCAAACATTTAACTGATAGATTTGGCACACGCTTCAGTTTATTGTTATTTATGTGACGTGCTTAGAGCAATATTGATCGTGATCGTAAACATTTATTTTTCTACGAGAGCGGCACTTGTGCCCTACTGAAACCTACGTAATACTCATCCCGTAAAAGGACTAACGCCGCGTAGTTAGTGCTCAGTTATTGGCAATGTGTGCATTTTAATTAATTGGAATTTATTTTAAAATTCTCTCTCTCTCTCTCTCTCTCTCTCTCTCTCTCTCTCTCTCTCTCTCTCTCTCTCTCTCTCTCTCTCTCTCATTTTTTAAAAATTGTATGCGCCCATTATTGCGCAACGCCATAGAACATGTATCAATAGTTTTTAAAAGACACGTTTGTATTCGTACAAAATGTTGTTTGCTTGCCACATTCTTCACTTTGTTATATGTATGAAATTCTTGAAGAAAAAAAGAAATATATATATTTGTACTGAACGATGAATGATATATTGTTCTAATTAAATGTTGATTGTTGTAATACGCGATCAGAGAATGTTTGCAAGAAAAATGGAGCTAAATACAGACCCACCTCATTTATGATAAATAGATTTATAAAATAAGACATGGTCCAGCATTTGTGAATTTGTTCGAGTAATGCCTAAATTGAAACAAAATAGCGAACATTTCTTTTATTAATATTAATTTAAAGTAATATAGTTTACTCCTTAATGAAACACAATCAAATTAAGGTTTCATGATTGTCCGAAGTGTGTCTCATATATCCATATGTGTTGTGTTGTGTGTGTATGTGTGTGTGTGTGTGTGTGTGAGAGAGAGAGAGAGAGAGAGAGAGACAGACAGACAGACAGACAGAGAGACAGAGTGCACGAGTGAGTTAGAAAATGTGCTCCACCATTACAGATGGAGCTCCAGTGGTTGAGTAACAGACCTCGTTACAGATAACTAATTCCTATCTGAAAATTTACGTATGCAATTTCAGCAGTGTTTATTAGTTGTATGAGATCAATATTACTTAATCTCAGTTTTACAAAACATTGTTGGGTTTGTAATTGGGATGGAAAAGGGAGGTAGAAATAGACATTTGGAAGAAAGATCCTTTCCCTCCAAGGTTTAAGAGAAATCGAATACACTCGAATGACATTAATCTCAATGACAACAATAGAAATCGAATACACTCGAATGACATTAATCTCAATGACAACAATAGAAATCGAATACAATCGAATGACATTAATCTCAATGACAACAATAGAAATCGAATACACTCGAATGACATTAATCTCAATGACAACAATATCCGTTTTTAAGGCGCATTATATCCAACAGGAGTTTTGAAAGGAAATGGTTTTATATTGAGACAAATACGACCAATATGTGGGTGTTCATCAGTTAGGAAATGAATGTGGGAGATTAATTAGCAAATGAGTGTGCGAGATTAATTAGCATATGAGTGTATGAGATCAGTTAGCCAATAAGTATGTGAGACCCGTTAGGCAATGATTGTATGTGAGATCAATTATCCAATGAGTGTATTGAGATCAGTTAGGCAATTAGTGTATGTGAGATAAATTAGCCAAATGAGTGTATGGGATGAGTACATCCTATGAGTGAATGCACTGAATACAAATTAAAAAAAATATATATAATCTGCTATCGAAAACGAAATCTTTAAACGCCACTTATTAATTCTTGTCAGAAACATTTTCGGTGTTTCTTTTATTCTTTTTTAATTACCGTCCATAATTGCTTTTGTGTGTGCTTAGTAACATAAACTGACATAGATCTCTAACTTAACTCAGTATTCTTAATGTTACCCAGTTTAATACACATCACCCATGTATAAAATATCATTTTTAAATTCTTGTATTAAATGAAGAAATATCGCGCATTAGCACAAAAGGAGTTTTGCTTGAGCCAGTGAAATCAATACCTGGCCGCATTGCGTGCAGCCTGGCTTTAAAGTAAACCTATTACCTTTCGCTGCCGGCTGCTCGCGAGTAAAGGTTTCATGTTGTCGTTTTTTAAAATGAAAGGCGCCGACGTCATACGACAAACGTGTGAGGGTATTAATAGTTGCAGTGATACGAGTACAGATTCAAAATAAATAGTATCCATTAATTCCACTTTTATTATCCATACGCTAAACCGTCAGTATTAAACGTTTCAAAACTGGTGCCCTCAGTTCCGATACCCAATGAAATCTGATGATTCATAACGACTTCTTTTGTCATCTGGACTGTCAGTGTTACTATTTTGACTGAGGTGGATTAGGTTATGCAATAGTTTATTATATCACAGATGCAGTATTTTAATTTTCTATATTTAAAATTCCGTGTGATGACAGAACGATTTTTAAGTTGTACTCTTCTGCAACTGTTTCAGGAGAATTTTATGCTCAAATGTGTGACACCCTTTGGGTAGCACTGATATTTTATAATCTAGATGTCGTGATGTGAACTTGTTTGTCACACACTGATTATATAATTATAGTCATCAATCATCATCATTATCAACAACAACAAAAGCTACATCAGCAGCAGCAGCATCATCATCATCATCATCATCATCATCATCATTCTCATCAACTTCATTAGTGGTAATAGTATTTATTTTTATTCATCTTTTCTTTAATCCCCTATACGCAAGTGACTTAAAGCATCACATATTTAATGAATTTATAACCACGTTTTTGATGTAACTTTTGATGGAAGAGGTCTCTTATAAAACGGAATAAATATAAAATGTGTCACGTGACAAAACGAATTTCACAATACTATTAAGTTATATCTAACAGCGTATAATCGAATTGAAATGTTTATAGATGTCCACACAAATAATTGAGGCCTCTCCTAAAGCTTCAGTAACCCATAATACTAAGAAACAGATGTAAAATGTTATACAAGCTATGTTCAGTCTCTCACATTGCTTGGTTCGTGTAAAACGCGTCCTCAAGTTTACTTGAAACAAATAATGTGCATTCAAGAAAAACGTACCCTTAAGTGTGAAGAACACACAAATATAAGTTTTAGAAATATTAAAGTAGACTAATAAACCAAACAAGTAAACAAACTAGCAGTAACAAATACATTGTACAAAAGTAAAGTGACACATTCACACCTACGAGAAACACAAACAGATCCTTCCAAAAGATCACAATTTATCATCAGTACCTAAATTAAGCATTCACCGTTTTCATAGTCTAACACTATAAAATAGCATGTAATGCACTGAACATATTTGGAATATAAGCACATTCAAAATTGTCACAAACACATTTTGTTAACGACCTACATTTATTTTGACGGTTTTTAAGTGGAATGTGTCTTGAAAGCTTTACATTCGTCAATGCTTATTTCGTTTTCTCCCTTAGTTTAAAACATGTTGACGGTTTTTAAGTGGAATGTGTCCTGAAAGCGAGACATTCGTCAATGCTTATTTCATTTTCTCCCTTAGGTTAAAACATGTCATGTATACCGGCACTATCAACTTTGCTGACCTTTACTTCAAATGAAACATATTGAAAGTAATGGATCGCGATTTCTCGAACTGATTATTGGTTTTGTATGTGTTTTTCTCTAAAAAATATTCTAATTCTTATATCTTCGAAGCGATCGCGCATTGCAGCAATGTGACCAGGTGACACAGAAATCGATTTCAAGCGAACTCTCCTGTCGCAGATCTGGTTTTGCGTGTTCTAAATTTCATATAAATAAAATTCATCTTAGGAAGCAGAGAACGTATACATTTTTGTTTTGTCTGTTTGTCATAGTTTGACCTCTTGCATCTGTTGTATAATGTCCACACAGTTATTTTTATATTTTACGTATTCTGAGATAGAAATATACAGATCCATATCCTGAACATTTCGACGAACATTTTAGGGTGTGTTTTTAAGATAGCCAGACATTTCCTACAAATGAAACAGCAGATCTTCAAAGCTTGCAGGCAGAAACTGCAGAAAGTTAAAGCGCACTTCAAACCTGCAGTTAATGCTCTGATGCATTTTTTAATCCAGACACACAGTACTTTTGCTTCTCATTATTTCTAAGCTTTAGTAAAAATTCGCCTTGATTATACCTGTATCGCTTGATGTCTGAGGCGTGTTGTTGTGCTTCATGCCATTTTTATTGTTTTTGCCCCACTCACATCAATTTGCAGACGCTGATTGATACTTGCTGGACTCGACATTCCCGCTAAAGCTTAATCGATATTTCTCGTGCAGTTTCTTCTATCGTCTTGGGTGTGGCGAAAGGACGCTCTTCAGAACAAAATAATTTTGAAATATAATGTCGGATTATTTTGGAGTTGATGTTTTAAAGTAAATAATTAGCCGTTTTTAAAAAAAAATTCTATTGTTGTGGCTTTGTCTCGAAGGTTCACAATACATGTAAAGAAGTAATTGTGTAATATGGAAGCTACATTATCATTAATTTTCCACTTCTAAAATGTTACTAAGGACTTCAGCGTATAAACAAGGATGTAGATATACGACATGGATGAAAATTGTCAAACAAGTATATGATTGCAGTGCCTAGAAATATCAAATTCTCTTTCGATATATATAATGGTTTCTAATCACCAATTTGTTTATATAGATATCAACATTTGCGGGCTCCTTACTAGAAAACGTGTACGTGTGTGTGTGTATGTATGTGTGTGTGTGTGTGTGTGTGTGTGTGTGTGTATGCGTGTGTATATGCGTGTGTGTGTGTGTGTGTGTGTGTGTGTGTGTGTGTGTGTGTGTGTGTGTGTGTGTGTGTGTGATTCCGCCTATGTTCACTTCTTTATTTTTTGTGGTTTGTAATAGCAAAATTATATCGGCAACGGTTTCACACTTATTACATATATTATTCATTGAAAACGTCAATTTTACATTTTTTATAAGGGGAAAAGTACAGGAATATGTATGCATTTGCACATTCGTGCAGACATATATGTATGACGCACAAAGACGCATTAATATCATCTTGTATTAGTATCCCCTAATTCTAGCTGATACATAATTATAAATAAGGCCTACAGGACCTACAATGAAACAAGAACAATAATATGTATATCAGAACCCGGTTTACATTACAAAAAGAAATAATAGACTTTATCAGTATACTGTTTTCTTCATTAAAGCTGTTTCGTTGTTAAAATGGATTTATTTGTATATTTGTTGGCTATATTAAATATCGTGAACTGTTCTAATCCTTGTATTGCTATGTACGAAATCACACGAATTTGACTTGCGTTAATATAATTAACTTTGAATAAGACTCGAAAATGCACTGGCGAAATCACACAGAAGAATGTTTAAATGTTAACACAATCACCTTAATGTTAAACGTATTGACAGAAAGAGCTGGGAAACAGAGCCAAACAAACTAATAGACGATCAACCATACATATTAGTCAGTCGCGCGAGCGCCGTAAGGCGGCTACGAATTCTGTGACTGTGACCAATCAAAATCACGGAACAAACGGACTACGCATTCGCCGTCGACTGTACATGAAGAAAAACAGCCAGTGACAATGCCGCATTCAGGGCTCAACAAATCACTCTTGTGCACACGATTGAGTAATGTAGGGGCGCCTCCGGCTTCCGCTGCTTTCACACACGTGGAGCTGCAAGCTTACTTATTAAACATGTCATTATAGCTCCGCCCTCCATGCGCATGCGTTCCTCTACTGAATAAATGTAGCTTAAAAAAGGAAATATGCTGAAGCCACAAATTAAAAAAAAAAAATCTTCGTAAAATATAACGTTGTACCCGGAACACGGAAATAGTTCACAAGTTTATATTTGACAATTCTCTGAGTTTTTGTTCTAGTCTTCTAAATTAATTTTCTGTAGCCATGCTGACATATATATCAGCAGCAATTTGAAATTAAAGTCAACAAATCAGCAAAAGTAGTTATATAAATTGTAATTAACTGTTTTAAAGTTGAAGATTTATTAATATTTTTTTGTTTTATTATAGAGTCATTAATTCTCAGCGTTAAGTATGTCACTAGGCTTTAAAGGTTATACAAATTGACAGTAGAATTTAGAACGTAAACTGAAAAAAAAATGCAGAAGGCTTATAAACTGGTATAAGTGAATATCGCCAAAAGGAAGCTGCAGATGACGAGGAGTATACAAAGAAACAATATTGCCTTAGTATAAAAGCTATTCTTATGTTAAGGAATAGCGATAGGTCTAAGCCTTCAGAGAGAAAACTGCGATAAAATTGCTGCAAATAGAACAAGATATATTTTGCATAAATAACCAGAAAAATGTATGCATAAAAGAAAATATATAAAATGATAGTCATTGTTGGCGCATGCTGTAGTTGTCGTTAATCAAGAGATGCTAAGAAAGTGCAGTAAGGAGGAAAAATGCAGTGTAGATTGATTAATGGATAATTAAATAAAAATGCATTACAGATTGATTGTTGGATAATTAAATAAAATGATATATAGATTGATTGTTGGATAATTAAATAAAAATGCGATTCTTAGTGTTGTACTGATTGGTGGTTTTTTGCTGAATATTGGCGCCTTCATTTAGAAATGAGATTATCGTAACTAGTAGTTATTGACTTTATTCATTAATACATTGATTAATGCTAAAAGAACAATACAAAAAGAAATATACCAAAACAGGTTCAGTCTAAGAGTATTGCATTAAATAATGTTTAAGCTATTAACCGCTTTATATTTACATTTAATGTTTCTTTAGCAATAAACGATCTTTATAATATTATACGTGTTTATACAGATTGTTTATCTGTGAAATATTAACAATATTATTCTTTAAAATGTTTACAACCTCGGTAATTTTCTTATTCACTGGTAGAGTGTGACTTTTAGAGGCATTGTAACTGGTTTGACTGTTTCACAATATTATATATTATATATAATGATAATGAGCAATCGAGAGTGTAAAATACTTCTTTTAAAATATCGTATTATATATACTTTCACAGCTCAAGGCCGCTCTTATCAAATACGCAAGACCTCTCGAGGCCCCCCTCTCTCTCATCATTACCAGATACCTCACCAAGAACAATAACAACGACAGCAACAACCACAACAGACCGTCAAATAACAGAAACAAGAGAACAAGGGCACAAAAGATAAATACTATGCCACCACAATACAACCGTCGATAACAAAGACAACAACAGTTAACGACATAAGCCACAACTACAAAGGCAACAACAACAACAACGCCAACGATACCACCGCCGTCAACAACGACAGCAATGGTGCCCCAGTATGCTGGAGTTCATTTAGTGGGGGTATTTTATTCACTCCATTGCAGACATACTCAACTGTTGCTCAACCACCATTACTGCCTGTCAGCGTCCGCCTTCATGCATCCCAACGGACACCGAGAACAACCACGACGACATAACATAAACAGATAGTGTACAGATATAATATCAACAACAGTAAACATAAGTTATTTTAATTTTAATATATTTTCAAGCTATAATATATTGTCCTTCAAATATAATGAAAGCATTTCAATACATTATACACATTTATTTATTCTAAATATTGACATTAAATCCCCAAATTATTTAGTCAAGAATACCTGTATTTATTTTTCCTTCTACAAATTTACATTTCTGGTTGAATTTAATACGATCACTTTACAGAAATATATATGCATTCAATTTAACCAAAGTGTGAGATATCTGTAACATTTTGACAGATTCCTTCTTAAGCGAAAATAATTAGCGAGATAAGTTAAAGCTTCGTGTTTTGTTCTTGTATGAGTGTGAATACCGAGTCTACGGTACAGGTTGTCTGACAGCGAAATAGATACGACGAAAAGGGATTATAAATGAGTAATGACAATACTTAGAACTAGGATAAATTTGTAATGCAACAATCTTCAATCAGGGTTTATAGAAGAGAAAAACAGATATTTAAGGGTAATATCTTTCTCTGGAAGGTGATAAATACCAAGAGTCAATGATGATTTAGAACATAAAGCATCTTGGGAATATATAGAGCAAAATCAAGGTGCTAAAGAACATTTAAAAGTTTTACATTTTTAAGATGATCAGATACGTATCAGCTGAACTGAGGAAAATAAAATCTACAATGACTGCTAATTAAAATATGAATATTCAAAGCTATAATATAACGTTTGCACCGAACATAGATTTGCATCAATGATGAGTTGGCGAAACAAATTATAATAATTTGAATGTAGTCGCCCCGTAAATGTGTAAGAATGTGCTTGGTACCTATGGCCGTTTTAAAGTAACACATTAATGCATTCACGCATGAAGAGTAGTCTGTAAATTAGAAGTTTCATTGAGAACTATGTAAACAATGTGTAATTTATCAGGACATTTATCAGTAGAATACCGTTTTACCAGGTAGAGTCCAGTTAAATGGCACAGTAGGGCTACTGTAAACAATTAATACATTTTACACATAATGAAATGTCAAGAGCTGCAACATCAGTCACATTATTTGTTTGAATGAGAATCCAAGGAAATAAATAAATATGCTTTTAAAAATGTCATTTGTCAAATGGTGAGTGCAAGTGTAATAAGGATATTAATATACTGAAAAGAGGTTCCTGGGATTGAAACTGGTACGCACACTTAGTGCAAACTCTGGTGGATACATGGAATACAGACACCTGTTAAATCTACTACTGAAGATTTATAGAGTAATACTCGACTATAGGTAGTATTCAAGGTGTGTGGCAGTATAATGAAATGCATGCTGGTTCTGCGTGAATTCAGAACAACTCAAGACACAATATGTCTCCCACATACTCTGTTTGGAATAAAGAA